>JAODAL010001358.1:0-235494 GCA_025379985.1 Phyllomedusa bahiana | reverse complement strand
TTTTTGGGTTCCCAACCCTAATAAGTAGAATTAATCTAACAAGTTATTAAGTGTGAAATGTTAATGGTGAAAAAAAAAAAAAATGAAAAAAACAAAAAAAATTTGGAAAATAATAAAAAAAAATAATGCAATTATTTATAAGTGTACTTAAAAACTATTCCCTTATAAAGTACAACTTGTCTTGAATAAAACGGGGGCCTCATCCAACTGCGTCATTGAAAAAATAAAAAAGTTACAACTGTTTAAATGCAAGGAGGCCAAAACTAAAAAAATGTTCTGGTCATTAACTACTTTTCAGGCGTTCGGCTTAAGGGGTTAAAGATAGAGCTTGTCTGTGTTCGCCCCCCCCCCCCCCCCCCCGCTCCCTTTTTGGGGACTTTACAGCAGTAGATGCTCCTTTAAAATTCTCTGCCTAACTACCTAAAATTGCAAATCTCTGATCTAACTAAGTTCTAAGGATCACAGCTAAAAGTAGAGCTGTCTCTGTGAACAAATAGAATAATTTCGCTGAGCTGTTTGCACAGAGGCAGAGGGCATGTCCTCCTGCTTTAAGATACTGAGACACACTGATCATGAACAGGAAGGGCTGATCTATGTAAAACGACGTCTTTGTGATTTTTCCAGCCAATCGCAACCATACACATCCCAGTCATGACGTCGCACACACAGCTCACCCTGCTCTATTCTCTAAGCTGATTTGCTGGCTGCCAAAATGACAGGAAGCGCCGAAAATGGCGCGGCGATATTAATAGATTATGCGCAGGTTTTAAAACCTAAATTTAAATCGCGTGATTGAAAAAATCCGATCAACAATAAAAACCGTCCGATTTCAACTTTGTCGATAATAATCGCTCAACACTACCAAAGACCTCTAGTGGTAATGAATAACTCCTCCTCCTGTGGTCCTCAACTGAAATCTATCTTGTTGCTGCAATGAAGCAACATCCTGCAGAAAATCTGGTCAGGATTATGGCAAAATCTATGAGATATAGAATTGAGTTTTATAGTAGAATATGAGAACAGTATAGTAACAGTAATCAGGAGTTACACATGAACCAGCTATTCGGTCAATACAATTAAATGGAGGAGGCTCCTGAATTGGTATATTAAGAACCTCTAGTGGAGTCCAAGTATAATTATTCCTGAGCAAAACCAGTATATCCCACAAATATCAGATTATTCAGAAAATACTTAAGGCACAAGTAGGTTATTCAAATATGTGACTCACAACAACTACAGTTTAGGGTTGCAGAAAATGAGAGTGGGACAGATTAATTTAAAATATTAATCCTGCGGAGGAGGCAGATCCACAATGCACATAACTGACTGGCAGCAATCTCATTAGGATTCTACTAGAGTGCCCCTAAATGTCAACTTTTGTTCAATAACCTTTTCCTGATGGTGACTCTTTTCTCCACCCGAGAGCTCGGATGTTAGGCAGCAGCACCATGAGACCCGAGCAAGATGGCAGCAGGTTCGCATGGGCAGCAAGGAGCAGTAAGGTGGGATGCTCATTTTATCAGACTAGGCGGCTATAACAGCTTATCTCAACAGTTGCAGCCTGTACCTGTGGATCAGACGTGCCTTTCCCATCAAGCAGGCAGTGTGTAAATTTCTAAGAGGCTTTTAGCCCTCCAAGAGTTCTGATGGCAGCTGGTGCAAGATGCCGCTGGCTATTAACAGGCAGAAGGGAACAACCGGCTACTCTGTCTTTATGACCAGGGCAGGTGGGCTCTCCGGTCTTGTCTTTCTGCTCTCCTTGGGTGTGTATTATGGTTGCAGCTTACTGTGTAAGCAGACCATCTTTCCTCACCCATCCACAAGGCCAGCGTTCTCAGGGCCGTATGGTCTTAAGTAGTGATGAGTGATTGTGTTGACAATCGTCATCTTATAGATAACAGATTTGTGAAATTATCATGCCGATAGTCGATAATCGCCGATGACCATTAACCCCTTAAGCCGAACGCCTGAAAAGTAGTTAATGACCAGAACAATTTTTTAGTTTTGGCCTCCTTGCGTTTAAACAGTTGTAACTTTTTTAATTTTTCAATGACGCAGTTGGGTGAGGCCTCGTTTTATTCGAGACAAGTTGTACTTTATAAGGGAATAGTTTAAGTACACTTATAAATAATTGCAGTATTTTTTTTTTATTTTTTTTACAAAATTTTTTTTGTTTTTTTAATTTTTTTTTACACCATTCACATTTCACACTTAATAACTTGTTAGATTAATTCTACAGGTTATTACGGTCATGTGGATACAAAATATGTGTAGGTTTTTTTGTGCGTGTAATTTATGTACAATTATTTTTTATTAAATATTTATTTTTATTTTATTATTTATTTTTTTTATTCTTTTTTTTACACTTTTTATGGTTTTTTTGTACTTTTTTTTGACTCCCATGAAGGGAGAACTGTTTAACATTTTTTTTTTTTTTTTTTTTTTGATATTCATATATGCTAATACATGCTAATCTGTGTCAGTCTGACACAGGCAGTGATTAGGACAGCACACAGTGCATCTAATCACTGGCTTCTTACACAGACAACTCTGGGGCCATGCTAGGTCCCCAGAGCTGACTGTGCAGCCGGTCCCTGAGCTCTGTCGGGTGACCGGGCGTTCCGATCACCCGACAGAGCAGGGGATCCCTTTGATTGCGCTGCGGTAACGCACCGCCGCAATCAAAGGGTTAAAGCATCGGGTTGCGGAGGTTTCCTCCGCTCCCCGATGCCTGCAGGAGATGCTCTGGGGATCGGGGCTGTGTAGTTCAGCCCCGATCCTAGCGCAGCTGTGGCGCCGGGCGCCGCAAACCCCGATGTCTGCAGCGACGTCAAAAGACGTCGCTGCAGACGAACAACCCGCACCGGCCGCCGTCAAAAGACGGTGCGCGGTCGTTAAGGGGTTAAAGTCTATGGTGGGGGAAAAAACACCTTCATTCTTACACCCAAACAGGGGAGGAGAAGCTTGAATTAATATCCACAACAGTAACCTGGATATTTGCTACCTGTTAGGCAAGACAATTAGGCTATAAAAGTCACAGAAAACAATTCATAGGCTAAAATAATTCATCATGTTCAATGGCTAACAGAAAACATGAGGATGGCGTAGACACAGCAGGTACAGGGGTAGCAGCAGCTATGGTGACCCTTACACACAAACAAGACACCACTATTGGAAATGGCACGTGGGAACTGCCAGGAAACCCCTAGCACTTTTTGCACCAGGGAACAACAACTTGTCATATATGCGGTGCTGGTGGCAGCAAGAACGTCCCAACGGGGAATGCGGAGGTTCACCTGGCAGGGCCTCAGTTACAGCGGATACAGCGAAAACACGGCCACATGCAGCTAAATCAAATGGGGTGCCCACCCATTACTACTTCCTATTTTTAACATATCACGGGCACCTTTTTCATTCCAGCCCCTGGCAGGAATACTACCCAATTGCCATCCCTGGCATCCATTTTAAAGTAGCCTGACCCCAAAGCCACCAAAAAATGCCCTTATGGACACCTTACAGCTGGTTTTGGACAGCACAATGCCCCCAAAAATTATAAAAATAACCTCTCAGCCAGTGTTAAAAATTGTGAGGAAGAAATGCCACTTAGACACCGTATCTCTGTACCAAAGGACCTGGATTATAGCTGATTTTCACAGCACCATGACCCCAAAATCATTGACCGTGTTTGAAATTTTCTTGAAGAAATGACTAAATGGAATACGTTTTTTTCATGAAACCGTGTACGATTGGTGTCTATAAAGGTCTCCTAACCGCAAAACCAGCAAAGTAAACTTTTGGGCACTCAGAATAAAAATTGCATTAAGGAATGTTCATTTAAAAAAAAATGTTTTCAAGAGGACCATTTCTTTTGGAAGAGGAATGTGAGGTAGACCAGCAACTAATGGGTGACCATCATCATCAGAGATCCACGCCTGATTCCTCTTGATGAAAGTCAGACATTCCACATTATCAGTGGAAAGCCGGATGCATGTGTCTGTAATGACTCCTCTAGCTGTGCTGAAGGTCCGCTCAGATATGACGCTGGCTGCTGGTTAAGACAACACCTCTTTGGCGTGGCGAGCGAGCTCGGGCTATTCATCCATTTTGGATACCCAGAAGTCAATTGGGTCCGGACCATATCCAAAAACATCGGTGTTGAGACGGAGATGGTCGTGCACCATGATCTTAAGCCGGTCTCTGTGTGTCGTATGTGTGCCCTGAATTACAGGCGTTGCTAAGGTGGTAAATAAGGATTGCCAGAGGTCACCCATTAGAACCTTCTTTGCTCGCTTACCACCTGTAGTTCGCTCCATGTTCAGAAAGATAAAAATTTCAAAGTTATAGAAGAGTTTTTCACAGTCTCTTATTGAGAAACTGTATGCAAAGATGGCAAATCACAGGTATTCTTAAATCCCTCTAGGATTAGAAACAGAATTGTTTCTATCCAATACCGGTGAAATGCGGTCTGGTGGAAGAAATATGTATAACACAATGTGCGTACAAGTGAGCTCATTGCGGCAAACAGATGCACGGGCTGCAATAAGAGTATTTTACTGTTATATGTATTAATATGGCGATTTTGGCACCACTGACTACAGGCGCAATTTACTAGGAAATATGTATAACACAATTTACGTACAAGTGAGCTCTTTGCACCAGACGCATGGACCTCAATGAAACTATTTAAAAGTTATGCCGGTTTTGGGAACACTGACACGCAGTGAGTACAATAGACCTGGAAAAACAAAAGGGACAAATTCACCTGCTATCAGAGGTCTGCTGGCTAAAGAAGTGATAAAAAACATGCTTTTTAAATTCAAGGTCACAGAACACACTGGGCTACACAATATCACCCTGCCTTTCCAAAGCCCCTCCTACTGACGACCCACCCTCCCCCCACGGCTGGACACACCAATAGATATCTTTAAAACTTTCTCTAACTAAATGAGAAGTGAAATTCTCTAATCTAACGCTATTCTAAGCTACAGCAAGGTGGATGGTTTTGTGTATTAGAAGAGACTATCTCTCAGAGCTGTTAGAACAACTTTTGGTTTAAACACCGAGACGTCCTGCTGTGAAGTGACAGACAGAGAATGAGTTAAACAGGAATTGCAGTTGCATAGATAAAACAAGGTCACGTGATTTTTGCAGCCAATGAGATCCATACACCACCCAGTCATGACGTCCTACATCCTCCTCACCCCCCTCTATCCTCGGAGCTGGTTGGCTGGCCGCCAAAATGACAGGAAACACTAAAAAAGGCACGATAGTAAAAGATTACCTATAAGACTGTCACCTACACTATCGCGTGAAAATTCCGATAAGCCTAAAAACCATGCCGATTTCAACTTTTGTCGATAATATCTCTCATCCCTAGTCTTAAGGCCTCACAGGCCACAGAATATCGCGCAGCTCTCTCTGCTGCTTGGAGCCTCCGGGGAAGTAAATATTTGCTCCGGACATCCACTACCCTCTCACCATCCTTCAGGTGTTAGTGGCAGGGAATTAGAGCAGGGATGGAGAAGATTTTGTTTATATTCTCAGTTGGTGATGTGAGAGCTCAACTAAAATGCGGCCATACATGATGCCCCGCCCCCGGAAGTCCTGTTTCTTCCATTTTCTAATAATTGCGCCAACAGCTGTTGCCTTCTCACCAAACTGCTTGCATATTTTCCTGTAGCCCATCTCAACCTTGTGCAGGTCTACAATTTCCTGGTGTCCTCAGACAGCCCTTTGGTCTTGGCCATGATGGAAAGGTGATTGTTTGTGGACTCGTGTCTTTTATAGTAACAAGTTCAAACAGGTGCAATTAATAAAGGTAATGAGCACAGAGCAGGAGAGCTTCTTAAAGAAAAACAGGTCTGTGAGAGCCAGAATTCTTGCTGGTTAGTAGGTTATAAAACACTTCTTTGATGCAATAAAATGCAAATTAAATATTTTAAAAAAAATTTACAATGTTATTTTCTGTGTTTTTTTTTAGATTCTGTCTCTCATAGTTGAAGTGTGATCAAAATTACAGATCTCTCCATTCTTTGTAGGTGGGAAAACTTGCATAATCCACGTCCTGTAAAGAACAAACCCTCATACATCTATGTTGATTAAAAAAAAAAGTTACTCCTTATGGAAAGCAAATATGTTTAACAAAGTAATAATACATGCAACAGGCTACTCCACTGCTACAGGTTGCAAGAAAGGAATTTTTCCTTTGAGGAGGAAAATTGGATCTACACAACCGGATATTGAACTAGATGGGGCTTTTATCTTTTTTTTTCAAAGTTAATAATTATGCCAGTATGTAGTTCAACAATGTCAAGGTTCTTATCCACATACAAAGATCCTTTTGGTCTCTCCCACCCACCATTGCATGTAAGTACACAAAATAGTCAGAAGCCACAACATAGTAAAACAAAGTTACCTGAAGCCAGGAAAGCTTTCCATGCCGAGACACGGTAAGTGCAACAGCTGCTAAACTCAGTACTTTTTGATGCTGAAGATGCCGGATCTGAAAAAAATAAAAGTTGTAGTAACTTAAAGTCTAGTTACAGCTGCTTTGCATTTGACTAATTATCAACAAGGACAGTTTTGACCTTCCTGGCACGGCCTCAATCTTCAAATCGGATATGTTACATAGTTAGTAAGGCAGACAAAAGACAGATGTCCATCCAATTCAGTCTACTGTGCTATAGTGTTGATTGAGATGACAGCAAAAACCCCAATGAGGTAAAAACCAATGGTCCTCATTTTAGGGAAAAAAATTCATACCCGACTCCAATCTGGCAATCGGAATATATCCCTGGATCAACAGACTTTGTCTGAAATCTTCTTGAAATGCATCCAGACCCTTTTTCAACTCTGTTAGAGAATTCACCATGACAAGTTCCTCTGGCAGAGAGTTCCACAGTCTCACTGCTCTTACAGTAAAGAATCCCTTGCTATATCTATGTAGAAACCTTATAATACAAATAATACCAGGAGTTCTCTCCAGGACCAATCTTTGGCTGAAGGGTGGACTTCTTATGATCTTTTACCCAAAGTTTTTCTGTACTGCCGCAGCCAGTAGAGACTTCAATGACAGAGCCCCATTATTGAAATTTGACATGTGTCACATTATGTGAGAATAACTTTTTGATACTTTTACCTGTCCATGTGTTTCAGAAATTTTCATGACACTGTGCTTTAGGTTAGTAAGAAATTATCAAATGGTGATATCCAGCGTCTGTAGTTCAGTCCACAAGGATGATTAAATTAAAAGTTGTAGCTTTATTGGATCATATTAAAAATTGAGGACCATTTTTTGTGCAAATAGCATTGTGATGGCTGTATAAATCAATGCGTTTCGGGGGACCGCCCCCTTAATCATGATGTGACATCAAGCAAAAGATGACTTCCTTTTATACACAATGCTGATAAAAGAACTAGTTAAAATACTCAAACACAATGCAACTTATATATACTACAAATTTTCTAATAAGATTTACATTAGATAATGAGAAAATGAATGAGGATGGAAGGGAAAGGACAAGGAAAAGGCAGGAGAAAGAAAAAAAAAAGAAAGAAAAGGAGAGGGAAGAAAAAAAAAAAGTGACATATCTAATAATTAAACATAATATCCTGCCTTTTTTTGAGGCCCATTGGGAACCTGGTGTTAAGTTGAAAAATCCACCAGGCTTCCCGGGATAAGATCTTTTTCCTCATATCCCCCCTCCTCGCTGGTTTGCGACCACCTCTATACCGCAACATGTGAAAGAGGCGAGGCAACCCGCAAGGCATTCCGCAAGTAAGAAATTTTGGTACATACATTAATTGTTTATTTGTGAAAAATATCAAAATATGAAAAATTTTAAAAATTTGCCATTTTCAAAGTTCAAATATTTATGTGCTTAAGACAGTTATTTCACACAGAATAGCTTATAATTAGCATCTACTATATGTTGGCATTTTTAAATATCTTTTTATTTTTAAAGACATTAGGGGGCTTACAATTTAGTAGTAATTTTTCACATTTTCAAGAAAATTTGCAACAGAAATTTTTAGGGACAAGTCCAGTGCTGACGTGGTTTTGAGGGGCCTGCATGTTAGATACTCCCATAAATGATCCTATCTAAGAAAACACACCCCTTAAAGTATTCAGTGTTTAGGAAGTTTATTAACCCATTCGATATTTCACAAAAATGAAAGCATGGTGGAGGTGAAATTAAAAAATTTCATTTTCTTTGGCAGATTTTCAATTTTTAACCATTATTCACTGGAACAAGATAAATGAGAACAGGGAAATGCAACTCAAAATTCATTTCACCAATTCTGCCGTTTTTAGAGATATCCGATGTGGCCGTGTTGCGCACGTTGGATCAACCACAAGCATCAGAATAGGAGGAGCACCTACTGGATGTTGGGGTTTCATTTACAATATAATTTTATTTTAAGTGTCATTACAGGATGGCGGGCATCCTATGGTGCTAAAACAAAATAAAAACTAATAAGACCTCAAATTGGGATCACCACCACCTAAAGGATATATTCAGGGGTGCAGTCAGTATAACGATCCCACAGGTCTTCCACAATTTTATCATTGTTCAGCTGTGAAATTTTTTTTACAACAATTTGTAATTTTAGCTGAAAAGGTTTCATTTTGACAAAAAATCCTGGATAATAGGACCTCAAAAATTGTTTCGGAATTTCTTCGTGGATGTAAACTGCTGTTTGGGTGTTTGGTAGGACATACAAGGGAGGAAGCGCTATTTCGTTTTTGGACTGCAGATTTTGGTGGTTGCTATGTCACATTTGCAGAGCCCCCAAACTACCAGAACAGGTTTAACCTTCCAGAAGTCACTCCATTTTGGATACTGCTTATAGATCTCATCTATTGTGCGTTTTGGGCACACAGGTGTTCCATAGTTGGGCCTTGGACAATGAAAATGAGGGTTGGGAGGGGGGATGCAGTCCCGCCATTGTTTTTTGGGCCTCATTTTTACAGCATTCGCTGTACAGCATAAATGCCATGATAAAAATTTTTTTTGTGCAAATTTAAAAGATAAATTTTGTTGTTTTTTTTTTTAAAAATTTTTTATTACTTTTTACCAATAAAAAAGGGATTTTTTTAAAAAATTGCGTTTTTTATTTGTCATGGTTGAAAAAAAAAAACATTTTTTTTTTTGTATATGAAGTAATTAACCCCCTTACGCCAGAGCAAGTTTTGGCCCCTCTGACAGAGCCCCCATTTTTTTAAATCTGCAGTGTCATTTATTTTTAGAAAAAATTTTTGACACTTTACCCACCATGTGATTCAAGAATGTTTTCCCGTGACACATTGTCTTTAAGCTAGTAAAAATTTTGGCAAAAAAGTCCTTTTTTTTTATTTGTGAAAAAAATTCAAAAATACGTGAAAAATGTGAAAAATTTACCATTTTTAAATTCAAAAAATTTTTTGCGTGTTAAGATAGTTATTCCACTCAAAATAGTTTATAACAAGCATCTACCATAAAGAAAATTTGCAATATACATTCTTTTAGGGACCAGTCCAGATCAAACGTGATTTTGATTGGCCTGTATATTAGATACCCCCATAAATGACTTAATCTAAGAAACTACAACCCTTAAAGAATTCAAAACAGCATTTAGGAAGTTTATTAACCCATTAGGTGTTTCACAATTAAAGCAAAGTGGAGGTGAAATTTCAAAATTTCACTTTGGGTTTGCAGTTTTTTCAATTTTTATCCATTATTCACAAGAAAAACGGTAGATGTGATCAGGGAAATGCAACTTTAATATTGATTCCCCAGATTCGGGCTGTTTTCAGAGATATCCCATATGTGGCCCTAGTATGCTATTTGGCTCAACCACAAGCCCAAGAATAGGAGGAGCAGCTACCAGACTCGGGACTCATTTTCATTACCATTTTATTTAGGCACCATTTCAGGTTTGTGGACACCCGAAGGTAGGTACTAAAACTTAATAAACTCCCCTAAAAGACCCCATATTGGAAATTACACCGTTAAGAAATATATCCAGGGTGTAGTGAGTATATCAACTCCACAGGTGTTTCACAATTTTTTTAGCATTAGGCTGTGAAAATGAAAAAAAAAATGTTCCAACAATCTGCAATTTTAGCTGAAAATGTGTAATTTTTACAAGGAATCCTGGACAAAAGCCCCCCAAATTTTGTTACACAATTTCTTCCAAGTTCGGCAAAAACCCTACATGTGGGTGTAAACGGCTGTTTGGGCGCATGGCAGGGACGTATAAGCAAGGGAGTGTTATTTGGCTTTTGAAACGCAGATTTTGGTGGGGCCATGTCGCATTTGCAAAGCCCTCAAAGTACCAGAACAGGTAAAACCTTACAGAAGTTGCCCCATTTTGGATTCAACACCCCTCAGGGATCTCATCTAGGGGTGTACTGTGCATTTTGGGCGCACAGGTGTTTCACAGTGTTTTTAAGCATTGGGCCATGAAAATGAGGGGAAAAAATGCAGTTTAGTCATTGTTTTTTGGGCTTCATTTTTACAGTGTTCGCCGTACAGGATAAAGGACATGATAACTTTACTATGGGGTCGGTACAATTACAATGATATAAATTTTATATAGTTTTTTTATGTTTTATTACTTTTACACAATAGAAATAGGTCTATAAAAAATTGCGTTTCTATGTTGTCCTATTCTGACAGCCATAACTTTTCCATTTTTTCTGTATACAGAGCCGATTATGGGTTTGTTTTTTGTGTGATGAGTTGACGTTTTTATTAGTACCATTATGGGGTGTATATGACGCTTTGATCACTTTTTACAGTGGTCACCATGCAGTATAAATGACATGATAGCTTTACTCAGCATGTCAATACAATTACAGCGATACCAAATTTGTATTTTTTTATGTTTTACTGCGTTTACACAATAACAAAACTTTTATTCAAAAAGGAAAACACGTTTTTGCATCGCCGCAGTCTGAGAGCCATAACTTTTTAATTTTTCTGTGTACGTAGCTGTGTAGGGGCTTGTTTCTTGTGGGATGAGTTGATGTTTTTATTGGTATCATTTTTGGGGGGACAAGACTTTTTGAACAGTTTTAAATCCGTTTTTTGAAAAGCAGGGTGAAGAAAATACTGCAATCCTTTTTATTTTTATTAGCGCTCACCGTGCAGTATCCGTGACAAGTTAGTTTAATTCTGTGGGCTGATACAATTACAGTAATACCCAATTTATATAGATTTTTTTTGTTGAAGCACTAAAAAAAGTGCTTTTATTGTGAAAAACAATATTTATGCATCGCTATCTTCTGAAAGCCATACAAAGACGTGTAAGTACTTTTTTTTGCGGGATAAACGGACGTTTTAATCGGTACAACTTTGTTGTTAATATGAGTTTTTGATCGCTTTTTATTCCACTTTATGTGCTGCGGAATGAATAAAAATCACAATTCTTTGATTGTTTTTTTTTTTTTTAACAGCATTCACCGTACGGGTTATTTAATATGACATGTTCATAGGGCAGGTCGTTACGCACGCGGCGATACCAAATATGTGTACTTTATTAATTTTTGCTCTTTTTGGGGGCAATTGGCGTTTGTAATGGGGAAAAGGGCATTGTACGTGTTTTTATGTTATTTTTTGTGTTTGTGTTTCACTTTTTTTTTCTTACTTTTCACTTTATTCACTTTTCCCAGAGATTGCTGTTACAAAGCAGGCCAGTTAATGTGTACTAGTCGCCAATGCATTGTGGGCTTAGTGACATCGCAGACGACCCGGGAAGTGACTTTCACTTCCCAGGGCTGTCTGGTAGGAGATCGCTGCCGCACGATAGCTCCCTCCTCCTGGCTGCGACTTAGCTCCGATGATCTTAATTGATCGTGGGAGCTAAGGGATTAAATACCAGCGGCCGGATCTCACCGCTGGTCCCATCGCCAGGAAGTATGCATACGTACATTTGCAGGAATGCTCTTCACGCTAGGACGTATGCATACATCCAGTGTCGAGGAGGGGTTAAAGGCTTGTTTTTTGTAGGACGAGTTGACATTTTTACTGGTACTATTTTGGAGTTCATGTGATGCTTTGGTTGCTTTTTAACAAGCTTTTTTTTTTTTTTACAGTGGTCACCGTGTGGTACAAATAACATGCTACTCAGCAGGTCGATATAGTTACAGCGATACCCAATTTGCATATTTTTTATGTTTTACTGCTTTTACACAATAAAAACTCTAATTCAAAAGGAAAACATGTTTGTGCATCGGCACAGTCAGAGCCATAACTTTTTTAATCTTCTCTGTACGGAGCTGTGTAGTAGCTTGTTTTTTGCAAGATGAGCTGGCGTTTTTATTGGTATCATTTTTGGGAGCTCAAAGTTTTTGATTATTGTGTAAAACAAAATCTATGTGTTGCTATCTTCTGATAGCAATAACTTTTTTATTTTTCCATATACCGCGATGTGTAAAGACTTTCGTTTTATGGTGGGTTTAACTGATGTTTTTATTGGTACCACTTTTGCATATCTATGAGTTTTTGATCCCTTTTTATTCCATTTCATTTGGAAAGGAGATAACAGCGGTTTACATGTTTTATTTTATTTTTTACTTTGTTTTAACCTGCCAGTGACGTCACTATGCCCGAACATAGTGATTGACAGTTGTCATGGACACCAGTACATAGCAGGTTTGTTATGTACTGCTCTCTATTGTATCAGTGATCTGAAGATCACTGTTACAAGTCCCCTATGGGGAAAAGTGTAAAATAAAAAAAAAAAGTAAAGCAAGAAAACAAAAAGGTTTTTTTTGGAACTAAAAAAGTAGCAAAGGGTGTTTTGGTGGCAAGCAGGAGTAATGGGGGTTTGGCGTACCTGATCAGGGGGTACCTGATCTTCTCAAATATTATTGGGCCGCACAGCTAAGGAGGGTTCCGGCTTGGTCAACTATTTTTGCATCCTCAAAGGTGTTTTAAAAAGAAAGAGAACTAGGGTTTTACTACCTAAGCATCTGAAGTCACTATTGTACTATTGTGGAACACAGCTCATGTGCAACTGGAGGTATCACTGTTGGGGCCAATGGCTTTAACTAGAGATGTATGGTGTCGATGTGCAAAGAAATTTCAGCTTTGCACCCAAAGCATCAAAATACTTTTTTTTTCTTTTAAAAACCCCCTCCTGAAAGGGGAAAAGGGTTACCAACAAATGAACCCAAAGGTTTGATAAAACAAAAAACAAAAAAAACCTCTTTAGAATAGCTGATATTATAGACAATAAAAAAAACTGTGGATTCTCCCAAATTCAGGACTTTTTAAATAAAATTTGACAAACCCAAAATATTTGCTATTTCTTCCTGTATACAGATTCAACATTTCATGTATCGCACCTTGTGTTCTAGCACAGTCTCGAAACCAAACAGGTTTGAACATTTGTGTAGGCCCAACCTCCCTACAAGATTTTAAAAAAATTACGGACTTATCTAAAAGCATCCCTCTTACACCCCTGAAACTATTTTACTTAAAAGATTATTTTCCCAAAAATGGGAAAAGAAATCAAAAAATTTTCGGAAAACCCCGACACCGGGAGACTACAGGGAAAGGGCCCCTTTTGCTCCTGAAAGAGAGGTTCAGCACAGCCAAAAAAGAAATTGGGAAAAATTTTTTAAAGCGTTTTTTGGAGCGAGTGAATAATCGCGAGTGTCTTTTTATAAGGGGGTGTCCTTTTTAAAGGTGGGGGGAATTAAAGGGTTGAGGGACTTTATTTTTTTTTGGCGGATTTAGAGGGGACGGGTAGTGTACTGCTTATCAAAATTTTTGTATTCATAAATCGTTTTGGAAACTCCCCTTTATTCCAAGTTTGAAAATCCGGGTCCATGCAAAACCCCTGTCCCAATGTATGCCACCCTTTGACCAACAGTTCGGGGGCTTTACTGCGTGCAAGATGTGTGCTCACTGCACTTTTAAGAAGCCCGAATCCTGGATCAAAAGGGACAATGCAACACTGATATCCACTTCCCCCAATTTGGGAAGTGAGTTTGGCTGCTCACGGACAATCACTCGCAGGTGTAAAAAGCGAGGGGGAAACGGCAGAAAGGAAGGCGGGAAACCCATGAGGCAGAAGCTAGGTAACAGTTAGAAAGAAGGGTAGGGGGAAAGATTTGCCAAGGGAGGCTAGTCCTGATCGGGAAAAACACCAAAAAATTTTGCGGGAAATTGGCAAATGAGAGGGATATCAGCTCAAAATAGCACTGCTGCAGAAAACCCACTAGGGGCCAAATGTTTCCCAGAAAGAGGGGGGTTAGGGGGAAAGGAAGACCTAGACCTGTGCTAGTATTTTGGGGGGATTTCCATTTTTTAGAGGAACAGACAGGGAAATCTGCCACAAAGACCGAGATTTTTTAAACCGCATGTTGTTTACCTGGGGCCCTTTTTCGACATATCGCGGTTTGGGTTTTTAACAGTTTTGCTGGGGGGGGTCTGGTAAGAATTCACTTTCATGGTCCACTTTTGGAAAACAATGACAAAGTTAGAGGTGGGGGAATTTTCCTTAAAAATATTTCAGAAACTTGGGGGCCAAAAGCCAAGGCAAGGACCCCCAAAGGTAATTTTTTTCCAAAAAATAAACCTGTTTTCACCAGACCACACCAGAGAGGCAGTGGGAATTAGAGAGGGGAAAAATTTCCTCAAAAAGGTGAAGGAAAAGGGAATTTGGGTTTTTGGGGAAACTGGGCGACTTCTGTCTTGGCTACAGACTCAAATCTAGGGACGGGCCTGCACCTAAATGGGGGGGGTGCAGCTTTTTTGGGGGGACAAAATGGCCGGGAAGGGTTGGGGGAAAAATTTTTAAAACTGGGACTGGGGGTAATAACAAACAAATCTACCCATGCATGAAGTAAAAGAAAAAAGAACGGGGGAATTTAAAGGAAAAAAACGGGGGGTTGGGGAGTGGAGGGGGGGTGAGCAATATTTTAAAAAGATCGGGGAAAAAGGGGAATAAAAACAAATTGCTGAAAAAAAATTTTGGGACATAGTGGGGATAACTGAGACATGGCTGGCCCGGAAGGAGTAGTTACGGGGGCTTTTAAATTTAAACAGGGAAAACATCATTTAAAGAGACCCAAAGGGCCCAAAAGGGGGGGGGTTCTGCCCTTTTATGTAAAATCCTGTCTGAACCCAAACCCACTGGGGGAAGATATAGGGACAAAGGGAATGAACAGGGGGAATCATTAAAGGGTAAAAAATACATATAACAAGTATAAATACTAATAGGGGGGCTGCTATAGGCCCCCCAAATAAAACAGAACCCATAAAAAATTTACTTTCCCCCGGGAAAAAAAATGAGACAGCTAATAAGAATGAGGTTGTTATTTTGGGCAACTTTTAACATCGAGACCCTAAAATTTTGGGAAACTTTTTAACCCGTTTGCTCTCAAAAAGGAAACAGGTTTTTTTTCAAAAACTTTTGATAATTACCTTTTGCCCAAAAGGTGCAGGGAACCCACCCAAGCAGTTTTGGGTTTTCAACTCCAGTCCCCCAAAAACCCAACCCAAAAGAAACATGTTTTTTAGGGTCTCCCACAGAATGCACTGAACCCTAATTATATCACCTGTGTCAGGATCTCCCACAGACACGTCACCTGACAATAATAACAATCACCTGTGGCAATTAATGAGAAATCCTGAAAAACATGACTGTTGGTGGGTCTTGGAGGGATGGTGTTGAGAACCTACTGGACTAGAAGGAAAAGGCCCTTCTAGACTTAATATTCACTAATAGACCTGACAGAGTAACAAAGGTACAAGGATGAGGAGGCATCTAGGAAATAGGTTGACCATTGTATAATACATTTCCTTTTATCTTCAATAAGAGTTTTTTTGTTCATGGCAGACACAAAAACACTGAATTTTAGGAAGGCCTAATTTTATTCTGCTTAGGGGGCCCTAAAAAAGTATTTACTGGGACAATGTCGTTTTAAAAATGGCCTGCAGACAATAATATTATTGCGCGAATATTTTTAAAAAAACCACCTAGGGCCACCCACGGTTTGAGACAGGGTAACATACATTAAGGTAATAAAAATAATAAGTAACAGGAAAAACCCACATGTGGATTCAACAGGGTGTTAAAGGAGGGCAAAAATAACAAAAAGAAAGTGTTTCAAACTACTAAATCAGAGAGGGGTTAGTGACAAGGCACTAAGAAGAATATAGGGAAAAAATTTGTCGTAAAAAATAATATTAAAGGGCAGCAAAGCGGAGACAGAAAGAATATTGCTAATAGAAAGTTAATGTAACCCAAATCTATATACTATATTTTTTTTTAACCATAAGAAATTTTATTAGTGAATTTCCTTTTTTTTTTTTCGACAAGATAACCGCCGAAATAAACCGAAAGAAATACATATGTTTGCATTTCAGAACTTAAAAAATTTGCAAACATGGACACATAGCTAGACTTAAAAAGCATCTCATACAGGTTTAAATTACAGTTTTCAGGAATGACGAGAAGCATGGTCTGTAGACTTCGCATTGGCATTTCTTTAATACACCAAATCCCAATGACGTTTAATGGATATTAGTCAGCAACATTTTGAATCATAAGGGAGTAGATGGCTTTATAGTATTTGGAGCTATGGGTCCACAGCTACCCTTATCTCCGGGTCTTGTTGGATCAAATGAGGAGGAATTGCCAGAACATGTTTCATGGCTGCAAATTGGAAGGTGGTACGTTGGATAACCTCTCTAGTTGCCAAGGGCGTAGGGAGTTTCAGGTGTTGCGCAATCACTAGTCTGGTTGCTGTTAGTTTATGATATCTGGATGGTGTGGAAAGTCAGGCAGGAAGTCTTTAAGGTTAAGATCTAAAATGGCTAATGCTATAGAGCAGCAACTAATTACTTTCCTGAAAAACATCTCCCCTCTCCGACCATAAGGCTAGTTGTCGGTACAATCCCCACCTATATGAGCCACGCAGAGCCTCTACCTCCCCACAGTTTTCCAACACAGGTTAGTCTGGGCCGGGGTATATATGTGCAATTTCTATTGGGGGGAGATACCCACCGGAGGTGTACGTTTCCTGGAGAGTTCAGTAGGATTAGCACCATCCTAGAAATGCGGAGTGGAAACCCATGCTGCGTATTTCCATTTATCTACTGTGAAAGATGTGTTTTAGTTACTATTTCCCATTTAAAGGCCTAGTCAGGTTTGGTTAATTAAATCATTCGTTTAATGTAGTATACGCAAGCAGAGATACCTTTTCTCATAACCCCTTTTTTTTAACAATAGGAAGTTATTGATTCGGTCTAGTGACTCGTGTATCGGCCGGGACTCGAGGCCATTTCCAGGATTGGAGGTACGCTCCTAATTTGTAGATCAACATAAAAATTGCGAATTGGGGGATATCAAATTACGCGAAATAAAGTCTGGAGAGAATGTTCTTAAAGGAATTTTATCTTCAAATAACTGTCCTATGTTAATCGGATCCCCTTGTCTGCCTGCAAACTTAGGGACAGGTGAGGGCTGCAGGTACAGCATAGTCCAAAGAGCAAGAGTTACGATCGTACCCAAACTCCTTGGGTTGGAACAATGAACTTGGACCATACCCAAAGCGGCTTGCTGGAGAGTAGGGAGGTCCAAATTCGGGACGGGTATGTCCCAAAAGGGCTATACAGAATTTACCTGCTCAGCGTGTAAGGACTAGCCTGATGTTGGATTTCTTATTAGTTGCACAGTGATGTTCTGTTGAGGTGTTCAAGAGGTGGAAATGGGTTCCAAACTTGAGGCTTCATTGTAATAAGACAGATTTGGAACAGTGGCCATCCTAATTTGCTGGTGCCCTTTATAAAAATAAAATTTTTTGAATCGCCCGGTTTTCTTGCTCCCCCCATATTGAATTTAAAATTTTCGTTCGGTAAATCCATAATAAGCAGATTGGGGAACAATGGAAAAGTTATAAGGAGTGGGCTATATACAAACAAATTTTGGGTTAGGGAATAGGCCATTTTTGTGAGATTTATCTTCGCTAGCAAGGATAGTGTTATTTGTTATAATCTCGTATTCCACTTGGTTAAGGGTAGTGGTTAATTGCCCTTAAATTTAGATGCAATGGTACTAGAAAGACTGGATTAAACACTTCAATCCCTTGAATAAGTTATATAGTTCATTCGTCCAAGAAAATTTGGTAACCATTTTAATTTATCTATTAACCTCGCGGTGGTGCAGTTTATCGGTCAACAAAGTAGATTTGTTTGTGATTACAACTTATAGTAAGTTGACCAACAGAGAGTAATGGATAATATCGGTAGGACGAGATGAGATAAGAAATTTACGGGTCCCTGAACTTAAAACTTTGAAATGTCGTCCTGCACAGAGAGCTTGACTTTGTGTTCAGCATCAAAAACTGGGTTATTCCCGAAATCAAAGGAGTTGTCCTAATTAAAATTGGGCCAATAGGCGTCAACAATAAGTCGTAGATACAGAGGAGAGGAGGGGGCAGCCTTGCTCGAGTGACCATTAGAAATGACAAACGACACCCAGTGAAGAAGGTGGGACGTAGTAGCCCCGAGGCAAGAACTTTCTTGCGGAGGGTGCAAGTATTACCAGCCACCATGTTTGCTTTCAGGAAGATAACCTTCAAATCCCCAAATTTCCCTAAGCCTCCTTTTAGGTATGTCCAGTTGATTCTGTCGCAGGCCTTCTCTCCATCTAAGGAGAGAAGAGCCACAGGTTGTTTATATTCCTTTACCAGGCAATTGTGTAGTAAATCAAATTACTCTCCGTATGCCATCCCTTGTCTGTTTCCCAGACACGATCCCCGTTGATCCATGTTAAATTAGGGATGGGAGTATTGGTTTGTTAAAATGCCTATTAGCTAGTTAATCTTAGAGTAGAGCTTAATATCACTATTCTAGCAGCGAAAAATAGGCTCTGTAATTTGTCACTAAATTAGAGATTTTCCTGGTTTGGGGTATTGTGGTAATGGTGGCTTCAACGATTCTCTCATGGGGGTGTCTCCACTGTGTACTTATATATTAAAGATTGTTTAAAAGGTGGGGTTCAGTATTTCTGGGAAAATAGCTTATAGTATCTTGTCTAGTGAGGACCCATCAGGTCATGGTGAATTTGTTAAGTTTTGCTTGTTTGATAACCTGTTCAAAGCTACCTAGGTAATAGGGCTGTCTAAAAACATTTTTTGTTCTCTTCTGAGAGTGAGGGTAGTTTTACCCGTGATAGGAGTCTGTTGCCTTTGAGGGGGAGACTGAACGGTGTTTTGCCCCCTTCTTCCCAATGTTATTAAAAGGGAAACTGTTAAGTAATCTGCCAAATGGAGTTTACAATCTTCTGTGGGTCATTTATTCTCCTATATAAATCTGGACGAAGTTAGGTAGTCTATTTTGGTCTTATCTTGTATGGTCTTTACTCTCCTAGCTAGAATTTTACTTGGACGGCTCTCCTGTGAGATAAAAGTTCCATCTACCTCTTGGATAGCTGGTGGTTCATATTGTCTTAGAACTGAGGGGAATGCAGTTGTAACTTTTAACTTTTTGTTGGTTTTCTAACTGGATGTTAGGGATGCTTTTAAATCAGCTTCCACAGTCATTATAATATTTATGGAGGAGTGTGTCTCTGTTCCTCTTTCCCTTTTTCTTTTTTGCTTAGAGGACAGGGCTTTATAAATTCCCTTATGTGAGCCTTTATCGAGCGCACCATAGGGAGTTGGGGGGGAGGAGCAGTAGAGTAGGGGGTATTGGATATCAAAATAATTCACTGAGGGCTGTAGCCAGTAATTTCTTTAACCACGTCCGCCAGACTCTTAAGCAGAAAGTTGTTGATTCTCGCCAGGGAAGATATTGGTGGAGCAAACACCTAATATCTATAATATTAATAAAGATCGAGTGCGGATCAGCCTGCGTTCTCACTCCAATCCTCGGAGGATGTCCACGTTACGCAGAATATATCTATCACCATAGAAATAAGACTTTTTCATAGAGTGGGATTCGTGAACTGCTGAGTAAAACTGTGTTTGCCATCGCTGATGTGTGGGTGCTTTCGACTTATGTTATGGATGTGGGTAGCATGATTAATATATTTTTTGTGCATGTGTTTGTATTGTGAACCTGTGGTGCGGTGAGTTAGGGGGGGTGATGACTAGTGTGGTTTTCTGAATAATCATTCTACTGATGTACTAGAGTGCACGCTGTAAGTCAACTTTTTGGGCTTTATGGATTATGAAACTTTGGTTACTAAAAGAGCGCTGGCCGTGTGTTAGGGCCATACAGAGAATAAACCCAGCAGAATTGTATTTCGGGACGGAGTTCAGTGAGCATTTTTAGGCTACATAAATCGGGACCCTTATATCTATAACAGTGTCAGTCTAGGAGTGTAAAAGCTATGTTGTCTTAATGAATACGTATACTCTGCTTTTTTAGTATCTGAAGACGGATCGTGTAAAAGACTATAGGGGAATTGTTTATGGCTTTCAACAGTGTAGGTCACGCGTCGTAGTCTGATGAGTCTCTGCATGCAGATTACATACTGCTCGAGATTCTGAGAGGAAATCCCCTCTCAATAGTAATGATCTTTTGAATGCGTGAATTTAGGCCATTCGTTTCTGGTTCAGGGACATACATTTAATATCACTTTGGATCCCTAAAATTCAATTAGGTGATAGTACATGCTATGAAAGTTGTGTTAATGAACTACATTGATTATCTGTTTCGGTTTATCCGTCTTCCTCTCTTCATTAGTGATGGCAACAAAAAAGCATTAACTATGGCCTGTCTATACCAAGCAGCTAACATAAAGATAAATACTTAAACAGTCACTATGAGCATAAACCTAGAGATTGATTTCCCGTTTTTCACGGAGTCAAGAACAATGGGGCAGAGTTCACTGCAAGGTCCCTGCCAGGCGGATAGGCCACTAGCAGGAGCTAAATTTAGCAGGGAGAGAGAATGACGATTTAAGAAGCCAAGGAAGAAGAGTCTATTCCTAGATAGTCAAGGGTTTGGAAGGACTTTTCTGGCGTTTCTTGTTTCTCCGACCAAACTTGGGGAGATAAATCTATGTCTGCTTCTTGTCTTCTTTCACGGGGAGGTCGGCGAATGAGAGTAGTAAGGAGATTTCCAAGTGGCCAGGAGATCCTCGTAGCCATAAGGGATTGACTAGACATAAGTCTGTTGACGTCCTTTACAAAATATTAATTTGACGGGTAACCCCCCAGTGATAATTGAGGTTGCTATCTCTCAAAATTTTGGTGGTTGGATGGATCTCCTTTCTACGGGAGATTGTGCCCGTCTGGCAGGGGTCTGGGTAGATGGATAAGTTGCCGAATCTCTCTGGCTGAGGGTTGCGTTCCTTTCTTAGCGACTCTCAGGAATTCGACTTTTACGTGGGAAAAAAAGGATCTATGGCGGATGACATCTGGGGTATTGAAGGAAGGATAGATGTTTGGTTTGGGCAACATATAGATCCTGTCTACAGTGAGATCCAGTGAGTGTAGCTTCAGGGAGAGTAATTGCCATTAAAATCCGTTAGGATCGGGTCGTGAAGTTGTCAGAGCTAATTGATTATGGTATTACCTCTGTTACCGTTATATTATCTGCGCCTTGGATCTATCCTCTAAGTCCATCACTTTGCGGATAGTTTTGGACCTCCACCTCAAGCGCTGAAGTGGCAATCTATTAAACAGATTGTGAGATGCAAGAACATTTCTACTAGTCTTCACTGCAATGTGTCCGTTACTAGAAACCTAAGAGTCAGATGTCCTTCCTTAAATCTCCAATAATATGTATGAAATTGATTGTCAGATTTTCATCTGAATGAGGCAAATAATCTCTGTAGAGTGATTTCAGCCGTAGTATTGTGTTGTGAAAGGGGACCCTGGCTCTATGCTATCACCTGACTCAGGAGCGAGAGAATGCGGCGGACGCTAGGGTTGGCGTGCGGGCTATGTTCAACACTGTTCGCGTGCGACAGTGGATAGGGTTTCGTGTTGTTCTGGAAAAAACTCTGTTAATTCGTTGGCTTCTGTGTTCTATTGCACCAGCGTCTATACAAACAAATTTTGGAGAGAAGCCCAAAGTAAGGAAATTTTAGAGGTAGGACCGTAGGACTCTGTATGGTTCAGTGTAGTCTGCTTATCATGGGTAACGCTGACAGGACATGATACTGAGTTGCTTAGTGCTGTTATAGGTAATTTACGAGTTCTTAACCACTGTTCAGTTTATTGTGCACTGTAGATATTATCTCTCCTGGGCCCCTCCATGAAGTGGCAGCAAACACGGGATAGCAATTACCAACCACTAGATTATTTAGGGGCACTCTGTTATTGCTGAGATCGTATTAAGGACTTTATGGGACCAGAGGTGCAGGTCCTTAAACTTGGTTATCTTTCCTTTCCTTCTCTAATGTCCTGAGGGTTTAAGAAGGGGTCTTATTAAGGCTTGGCTGTAGCAGTTTGTCATTGTCGACTTAGGGTAGTGTCATCAGATTAAGTGAACCGATATGTAGTTTTTCTAGAGAGTTTTATGACTCGTTGCTACAGGTCCTATAGGTTATATTTATTATGCCCCACGCTTTTAATGTTAAAACTCTTTTAGAAGAACTTTATTTGAGACTGAGGTGCAAGTCCAAAATGGCTGTATTAAGATGGGACTAAGAAGGGGTTATAATGGGCCCGCTGCAGCAAAGCTTGTCGTTTATCAGCTACGTGTTCGTCCACAGATTAAATGAACGATGTACAGCTTTGGCGAGTCGGAGTTTCTGAGTCGCTGGTCACAGTCCTTTCTATGTTATATTGCTCTCTGTTAATGCATAAGGTTCAGTTAAAGGAGCCTTTAGGTGGAAATGAGGGTAAATCTCAAATGGCTGCCGTTCCATTCCCTTTTCCAGCGTTTCATGAGAGGAGCCAAGAAGGGGTGTAATGGGACTCAGATTAAGTGAAAGATCCTGTACAGCTTTAGAGAAGTTTCTGGAGTTGCTAATCCACAGTACTTTATATGTTTTAATTGCTCTTTCGTTAATGCTAAAGTTCAGTATAAAAGGAGCTTTAGGTGTACTGAGGTGTAAAATCTCAAAATGGCCGCCGTTCCTTCCCTTTCCAGATTATGTGAGGGATCACAAGAAAGGGGTTCTTTAAAAGGGGCCAACTACCTGGCAGAAACCTGTGGTTGCTGGATGAATTAGTATCCCCAAACCAAGTGAGCGCAAGAGGGTACGCTCTTTACAGAGAGTCTTTACCTCACTGCATACAGTCTCTCAGCATGACCCCACAGCTGGGCTTCTGAGATGGTGCCACACAGAGTTATTGCCACGGATCCCCCAGTAGTACTCACAGTTAGGAGTTCGTGTGTGTTTTGATGCCCGTCGTCCGCCTACCTGCCTTTGTTCATGGGCTCTGTGAGGGTTTCGGTACCTGTCGGCGAGTCACCTCCAGTGCTGAGCTGTCACCGCTTCACTGATTGTCTCCGCGCAAGTATGTGATTTCTTTTCTGCGCCCGTACAGGTTCGGGGTATCTCGACTCCGTTACTCACGGATCTCCTGCATGCAGGTAGTGCCGGAAGGGGGAGTGAGAGTGGTCACCCCCGGGCACCTTATGGAGCCCTTATGGAGCCGTCCCTGGAGTCAGCAGCGGGGTTCTTGTTCCGGCGCGTTGACGCTTCCCGCCCCACCAGGTTTCCCGTCTCTCAGGAGAGAGCGACTGCAAGGGACTGTGTCTTTGGTGTGTCGTTGGAATTAACCGGGAGGTCTATCGGTTTAGAGGGTTCCCCACTCTTTGGCGTCCAGTTTCTGGGTGTCTATCGTGGGTTTATTTGTGCCACTTGTGAAAGTTCCTTCCCTGGACGCTCTCTCCTCTATTGCGTCCTCCGCCATGCAGAGCCAGGCCACGCCCCACCCCAAAATATTTTTTAACTATATAAATAGTAAAAAAATTAGAACAGAAAATGTTGACCCTTTGAAAAATACTGAGGGAGAGACTGTAGAGGGCGATGAGGAAAACAAGGCAATACCTATTATTAAACATTTTTTTCTACACACTGTATTTACCATGGAGCGATGACCTTTATGATGATGAACAAGAGGAATGTTGGTTAACTACCAACTTAAATGTTTATTGTCTAACCAAGGAAGAAGTGCCAGCTACTGTCTTAAGAGATTAAAATAGACAATCCCCAGGTCCTGATGGCATTTACACCCGCATTGTCCTACGGGAGTTATGTGATGTATAGATAGGCCCCATATTCTTAATATTAACGGGACTGTCTAATAACCGGACGGTATTGAAAAAAAAGTACAGTTGGGCCAGCATGCGAGTACAGATCCTTATAAATAGTTACCAAACAGGTAAAACAGTAACTAAGTTTACGGGGGTAGGTTAAAACAGTAAAAGATTAGGAGAGGTTTTCCTGTCGGACTACCTATGCATTTATTTGATTATTTGTCCCCAGCAGTAAAAAGTATATTGGAAGAAACTAATAATGGAACTCTAGGGACTGAGATAAATACAACCATAAGAGTCGATACTTAGGATAAAAATGTTGGACTTACCTGTGGCAAGTCATTTCATTGAATGTAATCACTCTATCTCTCAATTGAGATTTAGAGTGATAGATCATGTTCCACCTCTGAGACGGTGGGGGTGACCGTGAGAAATTGTTATTAAGAAAAGAATTAAAATGGATATTTGAATTAAAATCGTTAAATCCTGCTGGACTTAAAGGGGTTGTCTCGCTACAAAGAATAGCTTTCAAATTGCAGGGAACACAAAAAGACTTTTTTCCAAATATTTTTGCTTTTTTTCATTTTTCCCTTAGGGATACAAGTGAATTTATGACCTCTGGCTGTTTCAGTTCCCTCAGTAACTGACCTGTAAACAATTCTCCCCCCTGCTGTTTGTTCTATGTGATAGCAGTGAGTGATGTCATCACACAGGTCTCAGCAGTGTCTGTGCTGCTGGGCAGTTAAAAAGCTTGATTTATCTAAAAGTAAACAGCACTGTAATTAGGGCTTTTGTTTGGGGATCAGATAAAAAGTCCTGTTAGTAGTTTCAGAAGCTTCTGAGCTAATCTGATCTAAATAGCAACTGAAAACACAGAGCTGGATTCACCATGGAGCTTATGCAAATTTCAGTCAGTCTGAACCAGGAAGTGACAGAGTATTTCATTCATGCATCCTATGAAACACTGTAGGGAGACAACTCCTTTAATATTGAATTTAATACAAGTAAGATCTATATCTGTATAAAGTTATTATTTAGTGCTTTGATTGTTTTTAATATTTTTATATACACTTTGGTTTTTCACGTATTAATTTATGTATATATTTTCTATATCTCCTTAGGTCAAAGAGAGACGAGTGGGATCAATGTGGATGGTTCTTTTTTGGCCCTCTGTCTTTAATCCCTTTATGCGTGGACATTTGTCTCTATTTAGGGACTTAATTTGCTGGAGGAATTGTCTTCTTAATAATCGATATGGTGACAGTATATATTTTGTGAGTCCGTTGTTATGGATAACACATGTACATATGGGACTATGTTGTCGCTAGATATCCTGCACATCACCTTACACTCACATGTTGTGTGTTGTGTGGTGGTGGGAGTGCCATCGCTGCATGGGATCGTGATGTTGTGATATATAATGTCTCTGTCCCGCTGCGCGATGGCATGATATTCATATGTTTAGAAACCTTTGTGTGGATCCCATGACTCGCATATGATAAAGTTTGAGTAGATGATTTGTTCTGTCCCATCTATATGTTGAAAAATTTACTCCAATGATCAATAAAATGGTTTGATATATACGAATGGTTTGGGCACTGAGCAGGCACACTTGTGCGCTGAGGCTGATTGCCTCATTGACATGCGTGCCCTTACTGTCATGCACATTGGGATTTTGAAGTCGCTGACGTGCGCGTGAATAATGGACATGCGCGATAGTGAATACAGGACGCCGTTCTATGTACATACCACCGATTGATCCTGCTCGCTTTGTTGGAGCAGGTAATGGAGATTTTTAAATTGTAGATATATTGTCAATAATTTTGTGTACTGAATTTGATTGGGACACATTGCTATACTATTTTCACATTGGTTAATTTGAATTATGGTACCTAATAAGTGGGTGTATATATTGTGATACTAGAAGCACTTTAGTTATGCTTGAGAAAGGCTCTGCTGCTGTTTTTTGAGCCGAAACATTGCACTTCTTTTTGTACTCTTGATTCCTGAATAAAGAAGCCTTTTTATGCTGACATTCGTGTTTCATCAAGTTCTTGTAATAACGGGGTATGTCCCAAAGAATTGGCGCATAGCAAATGTGGTGCCAATATTCAAAAAGGGGAAAAAAATGTATCCTGGAAACTATAGGCCGGTAAGCTTAACTTCTGTTGTGGGTAAAATGTTTGAAGGTTTTCTCAGAGATGCTATCCTGGAGTATCTCACTGAAAATAAATGTATAACGCCATTCCAGCATGGGTTTATGAAGGATCATACTAATCTCATCAGCTTCTAGATGTCATATATCTAGATTTTTCTAAAGCATTTGATACGGTGCCACATAAAAGGTTGGTAAATAAAATGAGAATGCTTGGACTGGGGGAAAATGTGTGCAAGTGGGTAAGCAACTGGCTCCGAGATAGAAAACAAAGGGTGGTAATTAACGGTGCATACTCAGACTGGATGCCTGTTACTAGTGGGGTACCACAGGGCTCAGTATTGAGCCCTATCCTCTTTAACATCTTCATTAATGATTATACACAGGGATTGCACAGTAGAATATCGATCTTTGCAGACGATACTAAGCTCTGTAAAGTAATCCACACAATAGAGGATAATGTGTTATTACAAAGGTATCTGGATAAGTGGAGGCCTGGGCAGAGAAATGGCAGATGAGGTTTAACATAGATAAATGCAAGGTTATGCACATGGGGAGAAAAATTCATTATATGACTACATGTTAAATGGAAAAACGCTGGGTAAAAGTGACATGGAGAAGGACTTGGGAATCCTGGTGGACAGTAAACATAATTGTAGTAGCCAGTGTCAGACAGAAGCTGCCAAGGCAAATAGGATCATGCGGTGTATTAAAAGGGGCACAGATGCACATGATGAGAACATTATTCTCCCATTATACAAGTCACTGGTTAGACTACACATGGAATATTGTGTACAGTTTTGGGTACCAGTGAACAGGAAAGACATTGTAGAGCTTGAACAGGCACAAAGGACGGCAACAAAAATAATAAAAGGACTGGGTGGACTACAATACCCAGAAAGATTAGCAAGATTAGGGTTATTTACTTTAGAGAAAAGACGGCTTCGGGGGGACATAATAAATATGTTTAAGTACCTCAAAGGTCAAATAGGTCTCTCTCAAGATTTATTTTTACCCAAGACTGTATCTAGAACAAGGGGGCATCCTCTACGTCTTGAGGAACGAAAGTTTCTACATAAACATAGAAAGGGATTCTTTACTGTTAGAGCAGTGAGACTGTGGAACTCTCTGCCAGAGGAACTTGTCATGGTGAATTCAATAACAGAGTTCAAAAAGGGTTTGGATGCATTCCTGGAGTGTAACAATATAACAAGTTATAGTGTCTAGGATTCTGGAGAAGGGTCATTGATCCAGATTGGAGTCGGGAAGGAATTTTTCCCCTAAAATGAGGACAGTTGGCTTCTACCTCATTGGGGTTTTTTGCCTTCCTCTGGATCAACACTTTAGCACAACAGGCTGAACTGGATGGATGTCTTGTCTTTTTTAGGCCTTACAAACTATGTAACCTGCAGCCCAATCTTCACTATGCAACATCTACAAAAAGAATGCTTATAAAATACTAACATTGTGGAATCATACCCCAGCAGTGCTCCATAGATTAAGTCCAGCAATTCCGAATGAGTGTTGGAAATGTGGTGAGCATAACGGTCATATATTTCACATATTTTGGCTGTGTTCAGGCATACAGCGGTTTGGACTACAGTTAGTGAACTGACCGGAGTCCACACCCCTAGTGATCCAATTTTCTACCCGTTTGGTATTTCACCTTCCCCAATGAACAAGAAGTTATTGAGAATGGTTATATATATTCTTATGGCAGAGAGATGCTTAATTGTGAGCCACTGGAAACAAAAGGCCCCTCCTTCCTGATGAGACTTAATAAATCGGATCAAAAATGTTAGGACCATGTAGCATCTCACAGCTCTCATAAATAATAAACTGGATAGTTTTGAGGAAATATGGATGGTGGGGGACGTATGTTTTTATGCATGACGTATAATGGCAACATCAATATCCTCTCCAATACATATTTTGATATCATGATTATTCTTCTAGTATTCAAGTACTACCATATTGAACATGCTGTTTTTTTTCTTTTCCTATCTTTCATTTGTCTTACCCTAATGTGTCTAGTCTTGTGCTTTATGTTGGATGTTTCTTCTTGATAGGAGCTTGTTACCAAGCTCTACTGTTTTTTCTTATTTTATATACAGTGTAATGTTATTCTAGATATGATCTGGCTGTATATCTGTATCCTTTGACAGTGGATTTATATTAATACATCCTTTTGATATTCATATATGTTAATATCCATCAATATTCTAAGATATGTTTATGTCTCATTTGAAAAATAAAAAACAGAGTTTAAAAAATACAAAAAAAAAGTCTCTGCAACCAAGTCAATGGCATGGAACTGGAGGTGAGAGGAGCGTCTCCGCAATCTCTGGGTCTTTGGGGTAGCAGCAAGCATTGGGTGGGATAAGATCCGCAGAGGCGAGATTGTAGGTGGCAAGCTAGGTGAAATAGATTGCCAGTCAGGAATGGTGATGTCAGGGAGATCAAGAGTTGCGAAGAAAGCCGGGTGGTTAGAGAGGGATCAAAATATCAATGAGTTGCCCTTGTATTTGACATGAAGCATGAATGGTAAGTCCTACTGTTAATATTTATAGCTTGGAGAGCTGTAAGTAAGTAGCTGTAATCACAGTTCGCATATGAAAAGTGCATCTAGAGAGGTCAAGGAAAAGACCCAGTTTGGTGCCTTTAAATAGGACTTGTTGCATGAGACGAGCCTCTCTCATGATTTCCTCTTTGATGCTGTAGTGGTGAATTCTGCAGATTACATCCCTAGGACGGGACAGATCTTGACATTGCGGGTGCAGGGCGCGGTCTGACCGATCAAATTCCAGAGGACACTCCGACGGTTTGTCTAGGATATAGTTAAATATCTTTGTTACAGCAGGGATAAGTTCCAGAGTGCGGACAGCTTCAGGCAGTCCCCTAATCCTTATGTTGTTTCGCCAGTTGCGATTTTTAAGGTCGTCAAGCTGGGCCGCAAGTTGAGCCTGTCTGTCAGATTATTCAGCTAGAGAGAACTGTAGGTTGGAAATTAGATTTGTAGAATCTCGAGCATTTTCAGGTTTGCCCACAGATTTAACAGGGCGTAGAACTTGTCGCCAGGTCTTTTGAAGGTCATGCCCCAGTTGTTTCAGGTCATTCTTAGATGGAAGAAGAGAAAGTAGCAGTAGTTCTGAATGATCTTGTTGAGTATGAAAAGCATGTTCAGGAGGAGCTAGTATAGGTAGTTGGTGGTCAGAAGGCCAGATGTGGGGATCCAAAGCCCAGAGTCTGGTGAAGTGAGATGAACGAATTGGGCTGCCACCCCATGTAGAGGACTCTGGGCTAGAGTCCTGGGCTGCACTATGCATGTCATGGCGGACTCTTGACTTCCTCGTAGTCTGAAGTTCAGGTGAGGCATCAAAGAGGCAGCGAAGTAGAGGCAGTCCAATCAGTGATGTCAGGAGATGACTCAATGCAACTTGTTTGAGACTCAAGTGAGGAATGGGTCAAAGCTGGTGGCTCTACATTGAGTACCCGGAAGAGGCCTGCTGCTACCCTGGTAGGTTTTCAGGGGTTTTTATAGTTACTGCAGGATCAATGGTTATCTGAGCTCTGAGAAACTGACGTTCTGGGATACCTTTGTTGTATTTTAAGGTACATTCACGAATGCCCCAGAATCTGAGGATATTTGAGGTTAAGGAAGCCTTCTGCTACCCTGGGATACCTTCTGTGTGTTTTCAGGTACATCCATAGGTACTCCATTATCTAAGCACATCTGAGAACTCAGAAGCTTGCTACTACCCTGGAAGGACAAGAGCAGTTCAGAAGTATTATGCAGCTGCAGAGCAGAACGAGCCTCTGGCTAGTTTAGCACTTGTGTCAGGGAGGAATGGACAGAGATATTATGAAAAGACTTTTGGGCAGGCCAATGATTACTAGACTTCATTGGATGATCCTCCTCACTGGTAGGAGACACAATAGCATCACAAGGCAACTTGTCAGCAGCTCAATTAATAGAAGAGTCCACAGCATCACAAACTACAGCCATTTCTAGGGTCTGCGAAAGTGGTGCTGCCTTGCCTATTTTAGAGGTCAACTCAGTTGTGTGTTAATGGACTGAGAAAACTGTAATAAATCATGCACAGGGCTCCCCATTTTAGGTTTGCGAACTGCTGACTGAAACCTGATGTTGTACTGGCATCAAAGTCCAGTGAGGTGAAGTGGAGGAAATGTCAGGCGGCAATGCAGAGCGTTGTAAGGGCAGTGTGCTGTCAACCACAGGGCTACCCGGGCCAAATGCAGACTCTGGTTACTGAGGCAGACGAAGGGAGAAAGTTATCACCAAGCAGAACGGAGTTGTGGAGACAGTCATGATGTGCCACATCCTGTCTCCAGTGTCTTGCATCGTGTATTGTTGTCCGGTCCTAGACCCGTCTTGCTGAATTATGATCTCCAGGAGGGGTTATCTTGTGCAGTGGCACACTAGCGCTGAGGAGGAGAGGTTCCATGCAAGCTGAAAGGGTACCAGCTGTGAATAAGCAGGGCTCATTGAGATGCTGCAATCTCTGTTCTCTCTTTATGCCCGTAGCTGAGCAGAAGGGGAAGATGGCGCCGATGCGCGGAAAGACCAGAGATCTGAGTCCAGGTCTTGGAGAGAAGTGAAGTTAGAAATAGCAATGTCCCCAGGATGGGTTCTTGACAGATTTAAGGTTTTCCAGCCTTTCTGGATCCCATTTTATGTCAGCTTTCAAGCTACATAAGCAAGTCCTGTGAATAGCTCAGGAGTAATGAGTCTTCTCACTCACATGGCAAGCAACGGCCACTGCATATTTTTTTTTTTACATTTTTTTTATTTATTTATTTTTTTACTGGAACACAGTGGGTATCACCAGGAAAATGCAACTCAACATTGATTCCCCTGATTCTGCCATTTTTAGAAATATCCCATATGTCTCCCTAGTGTGATATTTGACTCAACCACAGAGCTCAAAATAAAAGGAGCACCTACTGGATTTTGGGGTCTTGTTTTTATTAGGATATTTTTAGGCATCATTTAAGATTTGCCTACACCGTAAGTTGCAAAAGCTTTCAAAATAAAACTAAAAATCCCCACTGATTTTCTAAAACTACTCTCTTAAGAAATACACCCGGGGATGTAGTGAGTATATTTATCCCACATGTGTTTCACTGGTGTGTTTTATTAGCTTTGGGCCATTAAAATGACATTTTTTTCCAGTAATATGCAGTTTTAGCTGAATATTTTCCAGAAAGAACTCTAGAAAAAAGCACAATACAATTTCTTCCAAGTACAGCAATACCCTGTATGTGGGTGAAAACTGCTGGTTGGGTGCATGGCAGGGCATACTAGGTAGGGAGCACTATTTTGTTTTTGGAACGCAGATTTTGGTTTCACTTTTGCAAAGCCCCCAAAGTAATAGTACAGTTTAAACCTTCCAGAAGTCACACGAGTTAGGAAACGACACCCTTAATAAATTCATATAGGGTTGTAGTATTTGCAATTTTAGATGTATTGCTCCATGAAAAAAGAAAAATAAATCCTGCAATTTCACTATTTTTTTATTTTTTTTGGAGGGGGGAGGGTGGGGAGAGGGTTCATTTTTCCTATGCCCGCTGTTTGGTATAAGTGACATGATAAAATTATTATGTGGATTGGTAAAATTACAATATCAATCTTATATCTTTGTGTTTTACTACATTTACTCAATAGAAATGCTTTTGTTTAAAATTGCATTTTTATGTCATCATATTCTGACAGTCCTAACTTTTCTGTATATGAATCTGTATAAGGAATGTCATGGGCAAAGGTGGTGGATCCGCAGGGTCATCGGAAGAGATGACAATAACCACGCCAGGGAGCAGCATTTAAGGAGCTCTCCAATATTAACCAGAGCCTGCCGCAAGGCAAATTGTACTTGGCTGTGAGGAACTCCCAGCTTGCTACCCCTCACATGGTTGTTACTGGTGACAGCTCAGGTGCCAACGAAGTGCAAAGGGAGCAGGCAGAGGCGTAGTTTGGTCACAGGCAGGGAAGTCATGGCAGGCAGAGAATAGTCAATATGTAAGCAGGGTTCAAAACCAGGAAACACAGACAGCAGGAATCAAGGCACAAACTGCACAGAAAGGAACACCAACAATCTGGTTGAGAGGTGTCCTAATAAAGTGGCATGTGGTAGGTGGTCAGCGGTGCACTTGCCACTTAAATCTTAAAGAGCCACTGCACATGCACGCCGTCCACGAGCAGGGAGAGGTGAATGCCGGGCAGAGCGGCGGCGTCAGGAAACATGAGCATGTCTATGGTCCAGTGCGGGAATTGCACCGTACATCCTGACAGTCCATCACCCCACCCCCCCACCCCTTTAAGCCTCCTCCTTCTCTGAATCTATTGGAGATGAAACCTACAGAGGAGGTCAGGAGCATTAATATTCTCTTGAGGTTCTCAAGGCCTTTTTTCAGGCCCAAATATCTTCCAGTTAACAGGGCAGTATGTTTAACCTATGAGATGCTTTACAGCCAGAATGTCCTGGACCTTGTTGATGTTGTTAGAATCCACTTCTGTAGAAGATGTTACAGGCTTTTGAGAAAAGCATCTGAGGACTACAGGCTTTTAGGAAGAGACCTGTACGGAATTCAGGATTCGCATAGATGGAGGCAAACTGAGCTTGTAGCTGACTGGATTAATCTGCCAATGGACCGGGAAGGGTCCTAAAAAGCTTGCACCAAGCTTGAGACTGGGGATCTTCAGGCGAATGTACTTGGCAGATAACCCCACCTTGTCTACCGGATGGAACACAGGAGGAGGCCTTCGCTTCTTGTCTGCCTGAGTCTTTGTCTAGGATGATGTTTAGAAAAGAAATAGCCTGGTATCTTGCCAAATGCTAAATATTTCTTGGACTGGAGCATCAGAGATGATTGGCAGTGGAAGAGGAGGACGGGGGTGATGTTCGTAGACAATAAAAAACAGAGGCTCCTGCAGAATCAAGATGATTGTACGAAAATTTGACCCAAGGAAGTATTTCAGCCCGATTACTTTGATGGGAGGAGATAAAGTGACGTAGATAACACAGCACAACATAGATTTTTCTACTGGGATTAAAACATGTATTCCATACTTAGCTAAATGCTGAAGCCAAATCTGATCTTGGATCTGGTCTAGATTTTAGGTTGTACAATAAATGTAATTGCGCATAATACTGCATTTCCTAAAACATTCCTAGTCGACATGCCTGTTTAGACTTGTTTACTGACAGATCTGTCAGCTGATGACATCACCACAAATAAGGACAAAAATAAGGACAGCCAACTGGATTTCAAAAATAATTATTTTCTAGTAAATCTGTTGATGATTCAGACAATTTGCACTACATCCACAGAAAATATAGTACATGTAATCAAGGCAAGAAAATGGCCAAGAAAGTAAATCAAGCTTACATACATTATTTCAGATGTCAAATCAGGGATCAGGATAAAAGCTGGGCACCTCCTTTACCATGTTCTACTTAGGTCTAACACAGTGGTTGAATGGTAAAAGGAAAGGAATGAATTTTGCAATGATGATGGTGTGGCGTAAGTGGAAAAATCCCCATTACGACTGTTATTTCTGCATAACTAATAATAATAGAAGTCACAAATTTTGTATGCTGACTGATTCAGCTCGTAAGCCAGTAAATACAATGCAGAGAATCCAGTACCTGGTCCTCCCTCTGCAGATACTTTCACAACAGACCTCTCATCATGTTGAATATGATGTTGCAGATGACATGTTTTATGAAGACGAGTACCAGGAAGTAAGCCTCGCTTACTAAGCCAATGAGATTTAGATGGTTTGGCAATTTTGGGATCAGGAATGAAATATTCCTTTAGGGCAGATTATTTCTTGCTTTATGGGTTCCGTAGAGGAAACAAAGCTTAAAAATTCCCTCTACCCCTCCCTTTAGCCACATCTTTTCCTACCCTTGGTTGAACCTGATTGACACTTGTCTTTTTTCAATCATACTATGTAATTAAGGTAAGAGATCTGCCATTATCTACAAAGAAGTCAGAACTCTTAGTCTCTAGACTTCAGGAATAGAATTTGATTCAGGGTGGCACCTCAATTTCACACTTTCTTAATCGTCACGCAAAGTTTTCAGCGTACTATGAAATGGAAAATGAGGTTAGTTTCTGTACAACCTACTGCACAACCTACTTGGGAACAAACGTTCAGAATTATGCTGAATTAATTGGAAAGATGCTTAAAGCATATAAACAACTTAGTTAAAGAAAGTCTCTGAAAATGCATTTTATATTCACATATTGACTTTCCGCCCAAATTGTGAGATGTCAAAAAGACATATCTACAATGGAGACCAGATATCAAGGTCGTTGGAACCCCAACACGATGGGCAATTACTACTGGTTTTTGCATCCGGCAACAACAGATACAAGCACAAGAGCAAGTGCATGAAGCATTTCTAGCAACATTATAGGGAGTTTAAAGAGTGAACACCAAATTTGGAATATACAGTTAGGTCCATATATATTTGGACACTGAAACAAATTTTGTTTTTGTACTTGTTTACTGAAACATATTCAAGTTATAGCTATTGTAGGAAGGCATAAAGTGCGGTTATTGACAGACGTTATGTGTCACCGATCTGCCTAAGATCGGTGAAATAAAGCCCATTTGTTTTGGTGTCAGCTGCAGCAGGCCACTGACACAGGTTTTGTATGTGTAGTATGGCAGTAATGCCGTGAACCGGGTCGGGCTTTATTGGAGCAGTCTGTAGAGTTGGGTGGGAGGGCTCCCTTCCCACATCCAGTCCTGGGCTTACAGCCTATATAAGGCAGCAGGCTTAGGTGAGAGGGGGTGTGGTTCCTACCTTGGTCAAAACTGCTCAGAGGAGCAAATGTTTGCATGAGAGCCAGAGCTGGGCCTTGCACTCCAAAAGAGTGAGAGCGAATGAAACTGCATGTGGTTTCCTTGCCCAGGGATCCCGGTACGGTACTGTACTGATACACAGTGACTGTGTTTTCGGATGTCTTTGTTTGGCTGAAGCAAGTTTGCCGTTTATTTTTCATGTTTTGTGGAGTGTGTACAATAAACTTTGCCGTGGGTTTCACCATAAAGGACTGCTTCCCTTTGAGCTTATCCCTACAATTGGTTGTCTGGATGCGGGCAATCCTGGAGTAAGAGTGTGACTGCATGTCCTGGGTTAAGGGGTGCTACTCTTTAAAAGCCTGACAGGAGTAATGGAGGAGATGCTTGAAGCTCCTTGTGCTGGTGAGCGCCCCCCAACAGCAACAAGCCCATGCAGAGCCGTGCGGTTCACAGCAGGAAACAAACCAGCTCCTTATAAGGTCAGATGGCCATCAAGGAGGAAGAGTCAGGGGGAAGGAGGACCCAGCTACCACCCCGTCAGGAGAACGGACGCAGGTGCGGAAAAGGGTACGAGACCCCTTCGAAGAAGGACCCCCAGAAAGACGATGTTGGAAGCCTTCCTTACAGTCTTTGAGCGGGTTGCCGAACAGGAGAGACACACTGCCCCGCAGTGGGCAGAGGTCCTGCCCCTTTCTCACCGGCGAGCCTCAAAAGGCTTATTATGACTTTCTCTGCAGGGATGCCAGGGAAAACCTAAGCTGAGATCAGAGATCTGGCACACCTGGGCGTGTGTGTCCAGTCACCGTCCAGGCTCAGAGGGTGCTCCAGGTGGGGGCTACACGGAGGGACATACCCCCAAGGTCACCAATTGTTTGACCTCTTACACCTATCCATAATGGCTGCAGCCAGGAGGTCTGTTCTTCCAGCCAGATGGTTGTAAAGGTAATGTTGGATCGGTTTGTGCACGCTATCACCCAAGCCAGTGCAGTGCTGGGTTGCGCAGAAAGAAATCCCCAGACGGGCGGATGACTTGGTAGATTGGTGGAAACGGTATCAGGCCGTGGAGCTCTCCATGGTCGATCCTGGACTCTTTGCACCTCCATACTGGAATGCAGAGTGTCTCGGCACGGCCCAGAGGGGTCCAAACCCCCTAGAGAAGCCCGGTCCAGGCAAAGGGGCCTGCCAGAGGCCATCATCCAGCACCCTCTGTTCAGGGAGATCGTCTGCTGGAAGTACCACGCTGCCGGGCAAATGGCGGCCCAATGCCCCACTTGGCTCGGTACCCAGGACTGTTCATAGGGCACCGGGGACGTCGTTGTGTTTGCTCAACCAGCCGCCACAGCAGGATGGACACGGAGAAGGGACTTCCACTCTGTCAATCAGGGTGAATGGCACCCTATCTGGGGACTACTTCTCCTGGACTCGGGGAGTTTGGTCTCTCTCCTAAACGGCCCGTTTTCCCATGTGTTGAAACCAGGGAAAACTTTGGGGGTTCACGTCATACATGGGGTATACCAAAAGTGTAACCATGGCAACAAGCCGTTCTTAAAATCTGATGGGGGTACAGTGTCCCAACTGTAGGCATGTGCGGGGTTATGCACGAAGGCAGATAATTGGCCGTGGACTGCTCTGCTCTCTCTTTTGTTTACTATGGGAAAATGCTGTTACAGCAGAAATTTCCTGAGTGCCCTGTCCAGTGTGGTGTTTGTTCCCGAATTCCCGTTCTCTGTAATGGTGGGGGATGGTGAGAACGGAGTCACCCCTTGAGAGACAGTCCTGACATAGGGGTAAGCTGGGAAATTTGGGAGGACCAGATGCAGGATTGATGAAACCCTGAAAGGGGCTTTCAATAGGGTGAGTGGTCCTGTTGGGGTACCACAAGAGTCAGGGGGTCCGAGGAAGATTTCCCAATTTGTGCCATGAAGGGAACCTGTTGTACGGGGTGATCCAAAATCCAGTTGAAGAAGAGTGGTGGAACAACTGCTAGTTCCCAAACCTCCATAGGCGGTTGGTCATGGACCTGACTCACTGTCATGTTTGGGGGGACACCTGGGCCAGATAGACCGTAGACAGGATTCTGCCCAGATTCTATCTGGCCAGGGTGTGCTACCGGGAAATCCGGAATACTGCCACGTCCTGTCCTCCAGTGCAGGTAACCTCCAGGTCGCCAATTTCCGCAGCCCGCTAAATCCATTGCCTATTATGGAGTTACTTGTTTGAGAGAGAGCGATGGATTTAGTAGGGCCCGCTGGTAAAGACAGCTAGAGGACAGGACACCTAGTAAGATACATTCTGGTCATTCATGGACTACGCCACCAGGTACCAGAAGCCTGTGCCCCTGAGTATGCTTCCTCAAAAGTAATTGCTAGGGAGAGCATTTGGCACATATTTTCCCAGAATGGGGTTGCCGAAAGAGATCCTGACGGATCAAGGGACTCCATTTATGTTCAAGAGTAAATGAAGGATCTTTGTAAGGTTCTGAGGGTGACCCAGCAGCTACGCACTCGGGGTATCACCCCAGACAGATGGCTTTTTAGAGCGCTTCAACAAGTCCGTTTTGAAGGCCATGTTGAAGGAGAAAGTAGTCAGAAGAGAAGGAGGGATGAGGATTGGGAATACCTTTAGCCGTATCTCCTATTTTCTTTAGAGAGGTTCACAAGATACCACTGGGTTCTCCCATTTTGAATTGCTTTATGGCAGGCATCACAGGCGGTCTATTAGATATCGCCAAGAGACCTGGGGAAGAAGAAAGCGAAGAGTCACGCCCCATATAAAAGGTTTAATTGAAGATGAGAGGAGCGATGAAACCTGCATTGCGGTTTCCTTGACAGGAGGGATCCCGATTATTACGGTAATGTTCAGATACCAGTGACTGTGTTTTCGGATGTTCTTTTGTTTGGCTGCTGAAGCAAGCTTGCGTTTATTTTTCATGTTTTGTGGAGTGCATACAATAAACTTTGCCGTGTTTCACACTAAAGGACTGCTTCCCTTTGAGCTAATCCCTACACTATATAATGGAAAGTCCAAGGTTCAGCTTTCATTTGAGGGTATCCACATTAAAATTTGACCAAGTTTCAGAAGTTTCAGCTCCTTAACATGTCCCACTGTTTTTAAAGAGACCAAAAATAATTGGACAACTTAAATAATTGTAAAAAAAATTTAATTTTTGGTTTAAAAAAACCCTTTGTTGGGCAATGACTGCCTGAGTCTGAACCATGGATATCCCAAACGCTGTTTCCCCCTTTTTAAAGCTCCCCGGGCCCATTACTGCAGCGGTTTTAAATTGCGGGGTTTTTTTGTGGGCCTTTCTGTCGAAGTTTAGTCTTTTAACCCTTAAGGACCACCGTTGGGACCCTTCCCTGAAAAGGGCCCATTTTTGAATTCTGGCATATGTCACTTTATGTGAGAATAACTTTTTGACACTTTTCCCACCCATGGATTCGAGTTTTTTTTCCCGTGACACATTGTGTTTTTAAGTTAGTAAAATTTTTTTCCCTTTTAATCCTTGTTTTTTTGAAAAATACAAAATTTCAGGAAATTTTTGAAAAATTTGCGATTTAAAATTTGAAAAATTTTGAGTGCAAGACAGATATTTTTCCCCACAAAATTTTAAAAAACTAGCTCTCCCATATGTCCACTATAGGTTGGGGCACATTTTTTAAATGTTCTTTTTTTTTTTTTCGACTTTAAAGGGTTTAGAATTTAGTGTAATTTCCCCTTTTTTCAAGAAATTTGCTATATATTTTTTTTTTAGGGCCCACCCAGTTTTGACGTGGCTTTTGAGGGGCCTGAGTTAATACCCCCAAGTGACACCTGAGAAATTTAGGGACCCTTAACGTATTTACAAAATATTTGGAAGTTTGATAACCCTTTTAGATATTTCACAAAAATTTTAAAAGCAAGTGGAGGTGATATTTCAAAATTTCATTTTTTTGAGATTTTCAATATTTATCCATTATTCATGGAATAAGAGAGTATAGGTAAATGCAAATTTAAATATAAATTCTCCCAGGTCTGCCTTTTTAAAATATCCCCTATGTGGTAGTGCTTATTTGGCTAAAACCAATAAGCCCAGAAAGGGGAGCCCCTACTATACTCTGGGTCTCATTTTCAATAAGTTTTAATTTAGGGCCATTTCGGGTTTGGGGACACCCTAAGGGTTAAAATTTAATAAAACCCTAAATGGGACCGATTTTGGGAAACTATACCCCTTAAGGAATATATCCGGGGGTGTTTTGGTATTAAACCCCAAACCGTGATTCAAAAAATTTTTTAGCAAAGGGCTGTAAAAATAAAAACATTTTTTTCCAATAATTTGAATTTTTAGCTTAAAATGTTTCTTTATCAAGGAATCCTAAAAAAAAACCTAAAAAATTTTGGGTTTAAGCAATTTTTTCAATTTGGGCAATACCTCATGGGTGAAAAATGCTTGTGGGGGCATGGCAGGGCTAAAAGGGAGGGAGCCTTTTTGGCTTTTGGAACGAGATTTTGGGGGGGGCCATGTCGATTTTTTTATTTTGTGTGGTAGAGCGTGTATGGGCTTTTTTTTTTTCGGGATAGTTGAATTTTTATTGGACCTTTTTGGGTGATAGGATTTGTTCACTTTTTTTTTTAAGGGTTTTTTTGAGTGTTTTGAAAAAAATCGCAATCTTTGGGGTTTTTTTTTTTTTTTATTTTTTTTAGGGTCAGACGGTTATATGACTTGGTGTTTTTTAGAGGGCAATAGATTACCCGATACCCCAATTTGTTATTTTTTTATGTTTTTACGTTTTAACAATTAAAAAAAACCCTTTTATCAACCGGAAAATCGTTTTTGCATCGCCATTGTCGGAAACCCCTATTTTAAATTTTTTTGTGTTGGGCTGTGTAGGGGACTTGTTTTTTGCAAGATGTTGAGTTTTTTATTTAGGGATCATTTTTGGGGGGGCAAGGGGTTTTTGTCGCTTTTAAAATCCATTTTTTGGGCAGGGGGAAAAAAAATACGCAAATCCCAGTGTGTTTTTTATTTTTATTTTTAACAGGGGTCACCCGCAGTATCCCTGATAAGTTTGCTTTACTCTTTGGTCCAACGATTTTTGGCGATACCCTATTTTTTATTTTTTTTTTAAGTGAACACTTTAAAAAAAAAAAAAAAAAGTGTTTTTTTTTTTTAAAAAAAAATTTATCTCGCTATTTTGAGAGTTAACTTTTTTTATTTTTCCGTATACAAGCTGATGAGGACTTTTTTTTTGCGGGATGAATGACGTTTTAATTGGGCAACTTTGGCGTTTTTATATTTTTGATCGTTTTTTTTCCTTTTATGTGCTGCGGGTGAACAATAAACTTAATTCTGTGATTGTTTTTTTTGGTTTTTTTTTTTTACGGCGTTCACCGTACGGGGTTTAATTAAAAAAAAAAAAACAGATTTATAGGGGAGGTCTTACGCACCGGCGATAACCCAAATATGGGTACTTTATTTTTTTTTTTTGATCATTTTTTTGGGGCGATTGGCGTTTGAAAGGGGAAAAGGACGGGGATTTTTTTTTTTTTATTTTTTTTGTTTGTGTTTTACATTTTTTTTCACTTTTTTTTCCTTTTTAGTTATTTTTTTACTTTTTCCCCCCAGGGGATTTGATGAGAGATCTTTGATTCTCATTTAATAGGCAGTGCACAGCTTGTTGCGATGGTTCCCCTTGGGGAAAACTGTCGTACGTGCGGGTCATGCCCACGGGGACGGCGGGGTCGTGAAATTCCCCAAAACAACCGGAAGGCATTCTCTGCCCCCCGTGGGGTCTGTAGGGGGAGGGGCTGCACGGGGTCCCCGACCGTGCGCTGCTGCCCCCGACAGGGCAGGGGAGCGATCCTCCTGTGTCTCCTTAATTTGCGACCCCATGTCCGATAAAATTAAGGGGTTAAACCCCCCCCCCGGGGCGATCCGGGGTCGGGGGCCGCGCTGCGGGTGTAGCTGTAATATACGCTGACACCCCCGCCCGATCGCGCGAACTTCCTGGTTCGGCGATCCTAGGATTCCATACGTAGGTGGGAACCCCCCAAAAAACCTGGCGTAGGTTGGCCAAGGCGTGAAAGGGGTTAAAAAGATAGCGATCATTAAAAAATCGTGATCTAGACGATGAATTTTAAAAAATATTTTTTCGATTTTCGACTCGTCAATTCGATTCCCCTTAAAGTCAATGGGGGGGGATGACAGGTTAATTTTTTACCCCAAAAGGGGAGGAGAAGCGGGAAAATTTTCCTCCACAAAAGTAAACTGGTACGTGGTAATCTTAATGAAGACAAATTTGGCCTAAGGGGAATGTATGATAGGAGTTGCGCCTGTTTTCTGGCGAAAACGGCACCTCCCGACTCAAATCCCGTCGGAGCAGGATGCGGTTTTGGGCAACCTTTACCCCCTTTCGGTGCCCTCACATGAAGGGGCGTGCAATGGGCGCGGTGTGGGCGTTCAGGTGCAGGATGCGGCACATTCGAAAACTCGGAGGCATGTATGATCGCGGGTCGGCAAAGTGCGGCGCATTGCAGCGCTCGCCAGCTCCGACAGGCAGACCTAGTTGATTCTGGTCTAAAGGAGCCGGAGGAGGCGAAGTGGAGCAAGAACGTAACATGAGAGGAAACATATAGAAGATCGCAAAAGAAATCCATCTCAGCTCTCAGCTCCGTGAGGCATGGAGTATGATTCCAAAAATCCCTCTTATTAGGTGTAAAACATTTTCAGAAAAAGAACTCAAACTTTCTTTAATAGAAAAAAAAAAAATCTAGAACGGCGCAAAATCAGGAATTAGGATATTGGAAATTGCCGGGAAATACAGTAATTCAAATTCTGTAAGCACTTCTCATTGGTGGGCAGAAACCAGCCAATCAGAATAGGAGCGACAGTGACCCATTAAAGTATTGACCAATAAAATTCAAAGGCGGGACAGTTCAAAATACAGCAAAAATGCTGAAAAGAGCTGATTGGTTGAACTAGTGGGGGCTTGGCAATCCTGGCCAATCAGAATAGGAGCGACAGGGACCCATTATAACCTATGGAGAAGTATTGACCAATAAAAATTCAAAGGCGGGACAGTTCAAATACAGTTAAAATGGAAAGAAAGAGTGTTGGTTGAAGTTAGCGGGGGCTTGGCTATCCCCGACCAATCAAAGTGCGAGCTACTTTTCCCATTGTAGGGCTATGGCCAGATCGGGGCAATGAAATCTCGGCTCTCAGCGCCGTGCGGCATGGAGTATGATTTAAAAAATAGTTTTTATTAAGTGTAAAATATTATCTGAAAAAGAGCTGAAACCTTCTATAAACATAAATCAATCAAATCCCTAACAACGCGTTTGTCGCCGAGACCGGCGCTACATCAGGAATTGCGATATAGAGAATTGCCGGGAAATACAGCAATTCAAATACTTTAAGCTATTCTCATTGGTCGGCATAAACCAGCTAATCAGAATAGGAGCGACAGTGAACCATTATAAGCTATGGAGAAGTATGGACCAATCAAATTTCAACGGGGGACAGTTCAAAATACAGTAAAAAGGCAGAAAAGAGCTGATTGGTTGAGCCCAGGCGGCAGATATGAATCCACCAATCATATGTAGTGCATCTATTTTGAGTGGAGCAAGAAGGGCGCGATAGAAGGGCGCCCCCGCTAACTCAATCAATCAGCTCTTTTCTGCATTTTTACTGTATTTTGAACTGTCCCGCCTTTGATTTTGATTGGTCAACACTTCTCCATAGGTTTTAATGGGTTACTGTCGCTCCTATTCTGATTGGCTGGTTTCTGCCGACCAATTAGAATAGCTTACAGAATTTGAATTACTGTATTTCCCGGCAATTTACAATATCCAAATTCCTGATGTTGCGCCGTTCCTGATTTTTGGAAAGTGATTTTATTTATGTATTTTTTTGTAGGTTTGAGCTCTTTTTCAGATAATGTTTTACACCTAATAAAGGCGATTTTTTTTATTCATACTCCATGCCTCACGGACATCTTTAATGATTTTTCGCTGTTTTCCAGCCTGTCTCGAATCGGAATACATGTTCGGCGTAGTCCCGCACTGTGCCTAAGTCCCGCACTGCGCCCCACACACTGGCGAGGCGCGGTGAACTTTACACCACATGTATGAGCGCACCTCGGCTCCGACATACATTAGGCGAAAACTGGCGAAAACGTGCGCTCCGACGCGGCGAGAGTCATACATGTCGCCCTAAGAGTCACAGAAAAAAATTCACAGGCTAAAATCATTCATTCTTTTCAATGGCTAACTGAAAAGATGAGGACTGCGTAGCTACAGCAGGTACAGCGTTAGCAGCTGATACAGGGCCCCCTTGACAAATAAGAAGATACAAGTATTGGAAATGGCACATGGTAACTGACAGGAGCCCTCTATCACTTTTTGCACCAGGGTACAAGAACATGTTATATATGTGTTGGCAGCAAGAACATCCCAATGGGGAACACAGAGGTTCAGCTGGCAGGACTGTAGTTAAAGTGGGTGCAGTGGTAGCCAGGGCTGCCGTTAGTCGTCTTTTAACTGTTTCAGGGCACCATGAAGCTAAATCAAATGGGGCCCCCACCCATTACTACTTCCTATTTTTAACATATCACTAGGTCCCTTTTTGATTAGGGCCCCTGAAAGGAGTACTGCCCTATTAGCACCCCTGGCATCCCTTTTACAGTATCCTGACCCCAAAAGCAGCAAACATGCCCTTATGGACACTGTCTTTTACAGTGGTATGAACCCAAAAAGGGCAGAAATTACTTTTTGGACACTGAATAAAATTAGCAAGAAGAAAAGAGTATTTGAAACAAGATTTCCGTGAATAGGACATAGACTATCACTGTCTTTTACCGCAGCATGACCCCAAAACCAGCACAGATGCCCTTATGGACCATCAGAATAAAATTTGCAAGAAGAAATGAGTATTTGAAACAAGATTTTTGTGAGTAGGACGTTGACTTTTTCGCTGTTTTAAAAACAGCGGGCATGGACCCCAAAACCCAGCCAGATACCCTTATGGAAAAATCAGATTAAAAATAAGCAAGAAGAAATGAGTATTTCAAACAAGATTTTTTTCAATGCTGATGCTATGGCTTCTTGCCATTCTACTGCAGTCATGTTGCTGACGTTGTTCCACTGTGACATTAGAACGTGAAGAAGATGCATCAGATGTCTCCAGTTGGTCAATGAGCAATGTCTCAAATTGCTGCATTTTGCTGTCAATTTGTGTGGGTGGAAGGAAATTGCTCACTTTTGATTTGTAACTTGGAACAAGGAGGGTGGCCACCCAGTAACGGCTGTTCATTTTGATTACCTTGATGCGTGTGAAATAAGCTTTTTTTTCAATATGACCTTTGCTATTGGTGTCTTGTACAGTGGCATGACCCCAAAAACCAGCATAAATGCCCTTATGGACCATCAGAACAAAATTTGCAAGAAAAATGAGTATTTGAAACAAGATTTTTGTGAATTTGGACATTGGGCATCGCTGTCTTTTACAGCAGCATGACCCCAAAACCAGCACAGATGCCCTTTTGGTCACTTAATAAAATTAGCACGAAGAAAAGAGTATTTGAAACAAGATTTTTGTGAATAGGACATTGACTATCGCTGTCTTTTACCACATCATGACTCCAAAACCAGCACAGATGCCCTTATGGACTATCAGAATAAAATTCGCAAGAAGAAAAGAGTATTTGAAACAAGATTTTTGTGAATAGGGGCATTGGACGAACGCTGTCTCTTACCGCAGCATGACTCCAAAACCAGCACAGATGCCCTTATGGACTATCAGAATAAAATTCGCAAGAAAAGAATAGTTGAAACAAGATTTTTGTGAATGGACATTGCTATCGCTGTCTTTACCGCAGCATGACTCCAAAACCAGCACAGATGCCCTTATGGACCATCAGAATAGAATTAGCAAGAAGAAATGAGTATTTGAAACAAGATTTTTGTGAATAGGACATTGACTATCGCTGTCTTAAACAGCAGCATGACCCCAAAACTAGCACAGATGCTCTTTCGGACACTCAATAAATTTAGCAAGAAGAAAAGATGATTTGAAACAAGATTTTAGTGAATAGGACATTGACTATCGCTGTCTTTTACCGCAGCATAACCCCAAAACCAGCAAAAATGCCCTTATGGACACTCCTGATAACATTTGCAGGAAGAAATGCAGACGTTTGACGAGGAGGCCCAGATGACGCTGCAACGCTGACAGTCGGGTCGAAGCAGGGTGAGAATGCCTGAAGTGTGAGCTAAGACCTGGAGCTTTCCTCAGGAGACAGTCAAGACCTGGGTGGCCCTTGAGAAATTTCTGCCTATACGAGAGCACTTGCCCCTCCATATAAAATTCGAAAACGCCTTACGTAGCACCATCACATCCTTATGCTTAGGCAATAATGGAATATTTTGCTAAGGATATTGTCACATCATGCCATAAACTCATAGGGAATGGGCTCAAGGAGCTCAGGTTCCTTTCCATAAGTGCAGACGAAGTGAGCTTCACTTGGAAACGCTGGCTGACGCTCTAGTTCCACCCAGATGCCCTTCTCCTTGGCTTCCTTTTTCTTCCTCTCATCTTCCTTGACGCACTGGAGGAAACTCTCTCTGCTCTTGGAGTGGCGAATGTGCTCCACACGGACGTTGATTCTTTTTGTAAGGGTTTTGATCTTGATCTGCTTGTTCACAACTATACCCACAACATGCTTTTTAACATTGTAGAATCTACCAGTCTTCCCATGATAGCATTTATGTGGCATGCCTTTTTGTATGGTGCCCATACCCTTAATGTACACAATGTTCAATGTTGCTTTTCATGTAGATGCGCATGCATGTTGACAAAGGCAGAACTCCATGTTTATGGAAGGGTCTGGAAAACATATACCGTGTTCCACGCCTTTTGCCTATTGTGTTTGTCATTTTTGCACCTTAAAAATGGCGAGTCCAGCCGAAAGAGAGGAACCAGCTTCCTTCTCCTTCTCTGAGGGCATCAGCGATTGGGCATCAGAGCACACAAAATCATCCTCTTGAGCTTTTTAATCTTTTGAAATGCTTTGTGATCCCAACCAGATTGTGTCATCAAAGAGCTCTTCAGAATACTGATTATCTAGTGGTGTCTGTTTATTGGGTGACATTTGGTCTCTCTTTGCTTCAGTTTGGACTGATAATGATGATGATTCTGGCCGTGACTGAAAGGAAGAGGAGTTAAAACTACTGGATGCAAGGTGTGTTAACCACTAAATAACAGATTGGCGCCGCTCTTCAGAAATGAGAAGTAAAGGGAACCGACCAAGCGTTGACAGGCCATATTAAAAAATATAAATATTAAAATGGTCTAGAAGATTTGTTCACAGTCTCTTATTGAAGAACTGTACTCCAAAGACAGCAAATCACAAGTGTTCTTAAATCCCTATAATTTCCAGCTGGCAACTAGGATTAGAAACACAATTGTTTCTAAGGAATATCTGTGAAATAGGGACTTATGGAAGAACTCTGTCTTGTACACTGGCTGTCCCCACCAAACTGCAACAAGGAATTGAAAAGATGAGGACTGCGTAGCTATAGTAAGTACAGCGGTAGCAGCTGTCCCTTTAACACATAAGAAGACGCCAGTATTGGAAATGGCACATGGATAGGGGGCTCCTGGCAGTTGCCTTTTTTTCACCAGGGTCCAAGAACATGTGATATATGTGGTGACAGCAAGAACATCCCAACGGGGAACATGGAGGTTCAGCTGGCAGGGCCATAGTTATAGTGGGTGCAGTTGGAGCCAGGGCTGCTGTCAGTCATCTATTAACTGTTACAGGGCCCCAAATTGCAGCTAAATCAAATTACTACCTCCTATTTTTTAGCATATCACTGGGTCCCTGTTTGATTAGGGCCCCTGACACTCCTGCCCTACTAGCACCCCTTTTACAGTATCCTGATGACAAAACAAGCAGAAATGACCTTATGGACACTCAGAATAAAATTAGCAAGAAGAAATGTGTATTTGAAACAAGATTTTTGTGAATATGAAATTGACTATCGCTGTCTTTTACAGCAGCATGACCCCAAAAGCAGCAAAAATGACCTTTTCGACACTCTATAAAAATAACAAGAAAAGAGTTTTTTAAACAAGAGTTTTTGGAATAGGACCTTGACTATTGCTGTCTTTTACAGCAGCATGACCCCAAAACCATTGACACTGCTTAAAATTTTCAAGAAGAAATGAGTATTTGGAATAAGGTTTTTTCAATCAGACCTTTATTATTGGTGTCTTCAAGTCGCCTGACCACAAAACCAGCAAAATTACCTTTTAGACACTCTGAATACAATTAGCAATAAGAAATGAGTATTTTGAACAAAGTTTTTTCATTAGGACCATATTTTTTTTCAATGAGTATTTCACACTGTGCCGTCCTGCACCAGCCCTGGACCCCGAACTACCGCCTAAAGAAGACTTACACATTTGGGAAACAGTCGGGCCTTCTAGATCGTCTGGTAAGTAACACTCTGTGTCCGCCTCCTCCTCCATCACTGCTGGGACCTGCTACTTCAGAGTCTTTAACACTTGTTCCAGTACAAATATCACCACAATGGTCATGCTGACAATGGCATTGTCCTGACTGACCAGTTTGGTGGCGTCTTCAAAACTGGCAAGGATGGTGCAGAGATCTTTCAAGTGCCTCCACTCTCTATGGCTCAACACCCTGAGCTCAGCACCACTGCTTGTCAGGCCATGTGCCACTTCATTCTGCATAATGGTATTATGCTGCTGCCACAATCGCTGGAGCATGTGGAGGGTGGAATTCCAGCGTGTTGACGGGGAGGCCAAGATGTCGTGTACCAGGCAAGCGATATGCGTAAGTCTACCGATCGTAAGGGCACCAAGGAGAATTTCCCTGTTGTTGCACACCACCTTGCCTGGCGCCAGGTTCTTAGCACCCAGCCACTGGTCGGTCTCATTGCGCAGAGCCGTCTACAGCTCTTGACCTGTGTGTTGACGGTCTCCAAGACACATTAATTTCAACATGGCCTGGTTTCTCTTGGCACGTGATGCTACCCGTGGAACTTGGGGATCTAGAACCTGCACCATCCAAGCAGTGTTGAAAAGTGTCTGCCGAGCCCGAGACCCACCATCTTCACCAGAGACATCCACCCAACTCACCCAGTGAGTTGTCAGTGAGATGTAATGCCCTTGACCGTGCTTACTAGTCCATGTGTAAGTAGCGAGATGGACTTTGGCGGACACAGATGCAACTAATGCGCTGGAGATTTTTTCTGACACGTGACTGGCCAGGATAGAGACAGCTTTTTGGGAAAAGAAATGTCTGCTCGGCATCAGGTATTGGGGTGATGTGGCGGAACCCATCTGTGTCAACATTCAGGCTTTTGGCTTTGGGATGGTTTGGGTGAAAGCGTTTCTTCTGCTCTTACACCTGGTACACAGAAGGCTGGCTGCTAGACTGGCCGCTGTATGACATGCAGGTCAAACTGGTGGGAGGAGAAAGAGTAGGCTGTGTCTCTGGTAGTGGCGGTGGTTATCGGGCAACTGTGTCTGGCACTGGGGATGGTGTTTGCAGCTCCGGCACATGGGCAGAGAGGACCGCTTGGTCTTGGAAGTGGCGGAGGAGGAGGAGACAGAGGATGTCACAGTGGTTGGTGATTCCTCCACTTCAATTCATGCTTTAGATGCATGTGCCTATTCATGTTTGTGGTGGTTAAACTCTTTAGATTCTTTCCTATACTGACGCATTGACGGCAAATCCGGCATATATCGTCGGTCAGCGAATCTGAGGCTTGATCGAAAAAGGCCCAGGCTTCACAGGTCCTAGACCTCTTTGACGGTGAAAACCTAGTAGCAGTGTTCCCGCTGCCGCCACTGACCACGGCTGGCAGATTAATGTCAGCAGACTTGTGTGACCATCCTCTCCATTTCTGAGATCGAACCAGCACTGACACTACCCCATCATCGTCCTCCTCCTCTTCCACTGGTGAGGCGCTCGCAAGCAACTGCTGCTGAAAAGACCACGTTGAATCTGCAATGTCATTATCAACATCATCATTATCATCATCATCATCACAGGTGACTTCCTCGTCCTGACAGTCTACATCCTGAAGCTGCGGGCTAGAAGCCACAGGCACTGTGAGGTGTCGCTGACCGCTCAGGATTTCTGTCATCTGACCAGCTTCCTTCTCCTCCTCTGAGGGCATCAGCGATTGGGCGTCAGACCAGACCAAATCATCCTCTTTGGCCTTTTGATCTTTTGAATTGGCTTCTTCTGACCCCAACCGCTTTGTGTCAAAGAGGTCTTCAGAATATGGATTATCCTCATTGGTTGACATTTGGGCTGCCTTTGCTTCAGGTTGTAAGGATGTTGACGATGATGATGACGACATTTGTGGATGTGACTTAGAGGACGAGGAGGTAAAACTGCTGGATGAAGGTTGTGTTAACCACTGAAGAACAGATTGGCAACGCTCTTCATTACTGAGATTAACAGGGAACCGACCTAGCAATGACAGGCCTGATGGTTCTGTGACTGACGATGTGCTTGCTTGTGTGTTGTCCGGAGGACTGGAAGGAGCGCCTTGTCTCGTACCTCTACCTCCACGTCCTACCACCCATCTTGCTCGCTTATCACCTTTAGTTCACTCCATGTTCAGAAAGATAAATATTGAAAAAAAGTCAAGATTTGTTCACAGTCTCTTATTGAAGAACTGTACTCCAAAAACAGCAAATCATAAGTGTTCTTAAATCCCTATAATTTCCAACTGGCAACGAGGATTAGAAACAGAATTGTTTCTATCGAATATCTGTGAAATGTGGTCTTAAGGAAGAACTCTTACACCAAATCAACAGTGTTCTTGCTTCAGTCCTTGTAATTTACAACAGCCAAGTAGGATTAGAAATAGAATTTTTTCTACGGAATATCTATGAAAAGTGGTCTTATGCGACAACTGACAACCAAGAGTAGAAATAGAATTTTTTCTACAGAATATCTATTATGCGACTACTGACAACCAGGAGTAGAAATATAATTTTTTCTACGGAATATCTATGAAAAGTGGTCTTATGCGACAACTGACAACCAGGAGTAGAAATAGAATTTTTTCTCTGGAATATCTATGAAATGGCGTGTTATGCGACAACTGACAACAGGAGTAGAAATAGAATTTTTTTTTATGGAATATCTAAAAAATTAGGTGTTATGAGACAACTTACAACCAGGAGTAGAAATATAATTTTTTCTATGGAATATCTATGAAAAGTGGTCTTATGAGACAACTGACAACCAGGAGTAGAAAAAGGATTTTTTTCTCTGGAATATCTATGAAATGGGGTGTTATGCGACAACTGTCAACCAGGAGTAGTAATAGAATTTTTTCTATGGAATATCTATGAAAAGTGGTCTTATGAGACAACTGACAACCAGGAGTAGAAATAGAATTTTTTCTACAGAATATCTACTATGTGACTACTGACAACCAGGAGTAGAAATAGAATTTTTTCTACGGAATATCTATGAAAAGTGGTCTTATGCGACAACTGACAACCAGGAGTAGAAATAGAATTTTTTCTATGGAATATCTATGAAATGGGGTGTTATGCGACAACTGACAACCAGGAGTAGAAATAGAATTTTTTCTATGGAATATCTAAGAAATTAGGTGTTATGAGACAACTTACAACCAGGAGTAGAAATATAATTTTTTCTATGGAATATCTATGAAAAGTGGTCTTATGAGACAACTGACAACCAGGAGTAGAAAAAGGATTTTTTTCTCTGGAATATCTATGAAATGGGGTGTTATGCGACAACTGACAACCAGGAGTAGTAATAGAATTTTTTCTCTGGAATATCTATGAAACAGGGTGTTATGCGACAACTGACAACCAGGAGTAGAAATAGAATTTTTTCTATGTAATATCTAAGAAATGTGGTCTTATGCGACAAGCAACAAGGATTAGAAAAAGGATCTGTCTATAGACTATCTGTGAAATGGTGTCTTATGTAAGAACGGTGTCTTTTATCCCGGCTATTCCCCCAAAAAATGCAAGGAGATTTTGGGCACAGAATGAAATTTTCTGCAAAAAAACAGTGTATCACAGCTATTTCTTTTTAGGGCAGTTTTCTTAACAGTGTCATGTACACTGGCTGTCCATATACAACTGCAGCAAAGACATTGTGGCCACAGAATTACATTTTCTGCAATAAACCAGTAAATCCCAGTGATTTCTTTTGAGAGATTTCTGCAACAGTGTCTTCTGCACAAGCTGGCCCCAAAACACAGCTGCCCCCCCTCAGAAACTGCAGCAAGGAACTTTTACCCAATGCAAAGATACAGTATGCAGCTATATCAAAATCTCTGACTACTACTGTCTAGGATTCCCTAATCTTGCTGTACCCCTAACCTATCTAGTCTATCTAGCAACTTTTCCTTTGTGAAATTGCTGGGAAATGGTGTCTGCCTGCTTTTAAAAAAAGTACAGCTGAAAAAGAACAGTGCGTTCTGTTCACAGTCTGTAAGGTAATGGCGTCTAGCAGGAAGTACAGTGACATAGATAAAACAGGGTCATGCGATTTTCGCAGCCCCCACTGGTGACGTTCTTGATCCCCCTCTGTGCTCTGCACTGATTGTCTGGCTGCCAAAAGTACAGGAAGCAGCAAAAATGGCGCGATCTGAATGCTTGATCTTGATTGTTTATACAATTTTAAGGGAAAAAATCAGATCGAATTGAGATCGCGGAAAATTTAAAAAAAGGCTTGATTTCCTTTTTACTGGATTAAATCGCTCATCTCTAGTCTTTAACAAATGAAATGCATGCTCAATTGGTTTGCGATCATGTGACTTATTGGCCATTCATGAATATTCCACTTCTTTGCTTTAAGGATCTCCTGGGTTGCTTTGGCGTTATGTTTTAGGTCATTGTCCATATGTATTATGAAGCACTGCCCAATCAGCTTGGCTGCATTTGAGCAGAAAGTATGTCTCTGAATAACTCAGAATTCATACGGCTGTTTCTGACCTGTGTCACATCATTGATAAACACTAGTGACCTAGTACCACTGGAAGCCATGCCCAAGCCATCACACTGCCTCCGCCGTGTTTTACAAATGATGTGGTATGCTTTGGGTCATGTCTTTGCCATACTTTTTTCTTTCCATCCTTCTGGAAGAGGTTGATCTTGGTTTCATCTGTCCAAAGAATTTTCTTTCAGAACTGTGCTGGGGTTTTTTTTAGATTTTTTTTTTAGCAAGGTTCAATCTACCCTTCTTATTCTTCAGGCTTAGTAGTGGCTTGCACCATGCAGTGAACCCTCTGTATTTACTTTCATGCAGTCATCTCTTTATGAAAGATTTGGATATTGGTATGCCTACATCCTGGAGAGTATTCAGAAACATACTGCGTGCCCAAATCCAGCCAAATGCAGCCAAGCGAATTTTCCATCTGTATTATGAAACGCCGACCAATCACCCAAAACAAAGCCAAAGAAAGTTTATTATTGAGTCGCATAGGGATCTCATTATCTATATCACCAAAAATTCTCAAATAGAATTCTAATATCTGTCTAGTGAGCTTTGTGTTTGAGACAAAGCATGCTCTGCAGCTAAAATAAGTGGGGGGTCTGTAGCTGAATCATTTCGAGGGTCCCACCAAGCCAATTAAATAAGCGACATGTCAGTAGAGTCCTTTAAATATAATGGGAAACAAAAATGTTTTTATTTTTTGGTGCCTAGAAATTTTGACCTTATTCTGGGTATTTAAGTGATGTGGAGTCTGAAAATATACTTACAGAAAGGGAAAAATCATAAAACTTAAAACATTTAATAAACATCAATATTAAAAATGTATTATTTCAAAAATATCACAATAAAGCACAACAAAGCAAAAATATTCTATCCCTAGCCTACAGCAACAGGGTGATCGCCCCAAAAAATGCATCCCCGTCAGGAACGTCACCCTTAAATAAACTACCGACACATTAGTAGGTCCGCACATATTTTCCCAACATGTTTCAATCTACCTCAGGTAGCTCAAGATCTCTTCAATGCACAAATTATGGGGAGAAAAGAAGGAACATAAAGTAATGAGTACAATATTGAATAGATCATAAACGCCAATATGTACCCATACAAACAGTCCAGGGGTGTACATAGAGTGCCTTGCGAAAGTATTCGGTCCCCTTGAACTTTTCAACCTTTTGCCATATTTCAGGCTTCAAACATAGAGATACAAAATTTTAATTTTTTGTTGAAGAATCAACAACAAGTGGGACACAATTGTGAAGTGGAATAAAATTTATTGGATATTTTAAACTTTTGTAAAAAATAAAAAACTGAAAAGTGGGGCATGCAAAATTATTCGGCCCCTTTACTTTCACTGCAGCAAACTCACTCCAGAAGTTCAGTGAGGATCTCTGAATGATCCAATGTTGTCCTAAATGACTGATCATGATAAATATAATCTACCTGTGTGTAATCAAGTCTCCGTATAAATGCACCTGCTCTGTGATAGTCCCAGGGTTCTGTTTAAAGTGCAGAGCGCATCATGAAGACCAAGGAACACACCAGGCAGGTCCGTGATACTGTTGTGGAGAAGTTTAAAGCCGGATTTGGATACAAAAGGATTTCCCAAACTTCAAACATCCCAAGGAGCACAGTGCAAGCAATCACATTGAAATGGAAGGAGTATCAGACCACTGCAAATCTACCAAGACCCGGCCGTCCCTCTAAACTTTTTTTTTTCAAAGTGTTTATTTTTGAAAAAAGTTTTAGAAGTACAAACATACAAAAACAAAAAATTAAGACCAAACATTGAATAACATTCACATTACAGTGATATACTTCCCAACTGCATATCTAGTCCACTCTTTCCGAGCATATACAATCTGAAATGTGCAAGTTACATAGAATAAATAGCTCTTAAAAAGCCAAATATATTCGTATATTTCAAAGATTTGTCAAATGCCATTCATACCCATTCAACCCAATCATCAATTTTATTTGTGAAATAGTTAAAACACCCCATTCACGCTCCACAATCCGACGCCCAGGCCTCCCCCCAGACCCTCGTCACATCCACAAACTAACCAGTCTGTGAGGCGATCCATACACTTCAGATATCCAAAAATCTATCAGGGACTCCTCGCGCCTCGAAAGTAAGCTTATACATCGACAGGTCACCAATTGCCAGTTGTTTCCAGTGTGACAGGGAAGGCAATTTAGGCGGTTTCCAATTTAATAGCATAGATTTCCTGGCATAAAACATTAGAATTGCTGTATAATTGCCGTTCAAACTTGGTCTGAACGATATCCTCAACAAACCTCGGAGGCACAAACTGCGGGAAAACCAATTTCTCATTCAAGAAGCCATGAACCTCCGACCAAAAGGCCCTAATTATGGGACACACCCATATCATGTGGAAGAGGGAGCCGCGCGCGCCATTGCATCTAGTACAGTTCGAACTAGACAGCTTCTCCATCAGAACTAGTCTTGTTGGCGTGTAGTACACCCTGTGGAGCCACTTCATCTGTATCAGCTGATCTCGTGCACTGGTCACTGTGGATCTCCATGTGGTTGCCAACTCTTCCAGGTGGTGGGACTCCAACTCGGGAATGTCACCACGCCAGCGGTCAAAAGCCTTTTTAATAATAGATGGTTGACACCCCATTATGCTCTTGTAGAAGGTAGAGACCGGCTTTACAGGGTCTGTCCATCTAGCCACCATCTCCAAGGCTTCACATGCCAGCTGTGAAGAGATCCGATTCTTCCAAAAATCTCGCCAGAGGCTCAAGGGCTAAATCGAAGAGGAAGGGTGACAATGGACATCCCTGTCTGGTCCCTTTTTGCAAGTGTATTGGTGAGGATATAAAACCAGGGGTGTGTACCCGTGCTTCCGGGTTAGAGTAGATAGCAGTTAGAAAAGTCTGAAAGGCTCCCGAAATCCCAACTGTATCTAAGACCAACCAAAGCCACTCTCATAGAACGTTGTCAAAGGCCTTTTCAGCATCTAAGGCCACTAAGACAGGTTGTTCTCCAGGAGTGGGGTTGTGTTTGATCCTATCCATTACTGCCAAGACTTTCCTAATATTTCCCACAGCTGACCTCCCTTTAATAAAGCCCTTTTGTGAGGGGCCCACTAGGGAAGGCATTAGCTCCGCCAAACGGTCAGCCATTATTTTTGATAGCAGTTTCTGGTCCACATCTATGAGTGATATAGTTTCATAGTTTGTAAGGACGAGAAAAGACAAGATGTCCATCCAGTTCAGCCTGTTGTGCTAAGGTGTTGATCCAGAGGAAGGCAAAAAAAACCCCAATTAGGTAGAAGCCAATTGTCCTCATTTTAGGGAAAAATTCCTTCCTGACTCCAATCTGGCAATCGGAAAAATCCCTGGAACAATGACCCCCCTCCCCCCAAAAATCCAGACACTAAAAATGTTAATTTTTCCCTTTTTCCCAGAAAACCCCATAAAAACCCCCTTTTTTTGAACTCTGTTATAAAATTTTTCCCCCCTTTACAATTCCCGGGCCCAGAAAAATTTCCATATCCCACGCCCCTAACAGTAAAAAAATCCATTTTTATTTTTTTTATGTGAAAAATTTCCTTTTCCCCCCAAAAAACAAAAAGGAAAAATCCCCCCTCTTTTTTTCTAAAACCATTTCCCGGGGAAAAAAAAAATTTTTTGGAGAGAGCACTAAATTTTGGCCCTTTTTAACGAAATTTAAAAAAAATTTACTATGCCCCCCCCAAAGCCTTTTTTTCCCTTTAAACAAAAAAACCCAAATTTTTTTTGCTAATTTTTTCCCGGGGTTTTTTGGTATTCCACCCAGCCCTTTTAAATTTTTTTTTCTTGCCCGCCTTTTAAACCTTTTAAAGGGCTCTACAATGCCCCCCCCCTTTTCCGGGTGAAACTTTTGCCCAAAAAGAACACAAAACCCCCATGGTGGGTTCAAAACCATTAAACTTTAAAAAGGGGAGAAAAATTTTTTCCCCAAAAAGTGCTTTTTTTTGGCCCCTTTTTTAAATCTCCCCCAAATAACCCCAAATTTGCCTTTGGGCACGGGCCTGCCTGACACGGGTTTTTGCAACAATTAATTTACGCCCATAAAAAAATTCCCCCATCCTTTTTTCCATGTCCCCCTTTTTTCCCCCAGCCCTTTTTTTCCTTTTAAACATGTTTTTTTTTTAAAATAAAAATTTTTCCCCCTCTCCATGTAAAAATAACCATGCTTTTATTTTGGTTTTTTAAACCCCCCACCCTCCCCTTTTCCCCCTCCCCTTTTACGAGGTTTAAAAAGGGGGGGTTCCTTTTCCCCCCCTTCCCTTATTTATGATTTTTTAAATAAAAACCCCTTTTTTTTTGATTCTGGCCCCTGATATAAAACCCCCCTTTGTTTGAAAAAGGGGGTTGAAAATACGCGGGGGGGGTTTCGGGGCAACCCCCCCAAATCGGGAAATCTTGAAACATTTTCCCCTAAATTTCCCCACCAGGCCCAGGACCTTCCCCGGGTTTTTTAATTTTTCCCTTTAATCGCATTCATTTTTTTTCCCATGTTTTCAAATCCAGAATTTTTATGGCCCCCTTTTTGGAAAAATGCCCGAAAAGCGGAAAATTTTTATTTTAAAAAAAAGGTTTCCTGCCCCTTCCTTCCCCCCACAAAAAGGGCCCGGGGGGAATTAAAGGAAGCAAAAAGGGGAACCCAAAGGGTTTCCTTTTCCTTTTTCTTTGGGCCCCTGGGGTTTTTTTCCCCCCCCCCCCTCGGGGAAAGGGCCAAAAGGCCCGGGTTTAGGGTTTGGAAGACCTATAATCCCCTTAAAAAACCTAGATAAAAAAACCCTTCCCCCAAAATTTTAAACCCCCATATCACAGAGTGTGGACCCCTTTGGGGGGAAAATTTGGTGAAGTTTTCCTCATTGCTTTTACCCGCCTAAAGACATAAAAATTTTTTTCCCCTTGGAAAATTTTCCCTTTTTCATTTTAAATTCTCAGTTTATCCCTGTTTTTTTTGGAATACTTTATAAGGGGAACCTCATTTTTTCCCTCCGGGGCCGTCTTGTAAAAAATTTGGCCAATTTTTCTATGAAAAAGGGAAGAAATCAAATCCCTGCCCCTAAAAAACCCCCCCTTTAAAAATTCCCCCCAGAAATAAAAAGACTGAATCTTTGGCCCGCAAAAAATTTTGTATCTATTCCACCCCCCAAACCCCTTAAACCCAAATACCCGAAAAAAAATTAAATTTTCTTGGCCAAAAAAGGGCGGGGGCGTGGGGGGAGGGGGGGGGAATTTCCAGATAAAAATCTGCCCCCCCCCTTTGGGGGTTTCCCCCCAAAAATTTTTTTAGGGAAATTTTTTTTTGGGGGGGTTGGTATCAGTTATGAGCATATCTGGGAAATCGGGCATTTTTTGGTTTCCCAAAAAGGTGTTTAAATCCAGGGGTAATGCAAATAAAAAAACCTTTTTATTGCCGGCATAAAAATTTAAAAGGGGGGTACAAAACAATGAACGGGAAAACCGACCTATTGGGGCCCAAAAAAAACCCCCCCCCTTTTTTTCAGGGGGAAACAATTAAATTTAAAAAAACAAAACCCCTTTTATTTAAAAAAAAAAAAGGGGCCCAGAGTTTAAGATGACATCACTTTTTTCCCCTCCCCCCCTAATTTAAAAAATTAATTTTTAATTCCCCACCCACTTTCCTAAAAAAGGGTTTTTTAAAAAAATTTTTTTACTTTTTTTGATGTCCCTTTACAAATTAAGACCCCCTTTTGACCCTTTTTTAAACAATAAAAACCCAAAATACTGAGTACTTTTTTTAAACCCTTTTGTTTTTAAAGTCCTTTTATTTCCCTAATTTTTATTATGACAATTAAATTTCAAAAAAACGGGGAAACCCTTTTTTTCCCCCAAATTTCAAAAGGGTTTTACGCCTTCCCTTTATTTTAAATTTCCCCAAAAAATTTTAAAACCAAATTTTCAAAAATGGCCCAACTTACAAGTAATTCAAATTTAAATGTACCTAAATCATTAGGGCTTTTTCAATGTTTTTGTGGGGGGCGCGTTCCCCCCCAACCCCCCCCAAAATCCATTTAGGCCCCCTCTCGTCCCAAAATTTTTAAATTTCCCGGGTTTTTGCTCCCAAACTAAATTTTAAGGGCACCTTTTTCCTATACCAAAAACATTTAAAAACAATTTTATGGACCCCCTCATTTTTTTTCCTTAAAATAAAGTTGCCATTTTGCTGCTTCCTTTTAAACGGGGTTTGAAAAAGTTTTTTTAAAAATTATCGTTGATTTTTCCAAATATACTTTTTTTTTGAATTTTCCGTTTTCTTTAAATACCAAACATATGTTCCAAAAACACGAGTACCCCTAAAATTTATAAAAAAGTTTTCAAAAAATTTTTTTGGCCCCAAAATTTAAAAAAAAAATCCCCCAATTTTTTATTTTCCCTTTTTTTTTTTTAAAACCCCCTTTTCCTTTTAAACGTAATTTTTTTTTTGTGAAAAATTTCCCATATTTTCCCATTTTTTTTATTCCCAAAAGGGAAAAAAAAAACCTTTTTAGGGAAACCCCATGTTTTTTAAGTAGGTACCCACACAAAAAAAAAAAAAAAAGGGGGGTTTTTTTTTTTTTTTGGGGGGGGGGGAAAATTTTTTCCCGGGGGGTGGGGGGGGGGCCAAAAAATTTTTTGAAAAAAAAAAAAAAAAAAAAAAAAAACCCGGTTTTTTTCTTTTTAAGCCACAATTCCTACCCCCCAGCATCAAAAATTTTTTCCCCAAATTTAACGGGAACATATTTTTTGGTTTTTTTTTTAAAAATTTTGGGTTTAACAAACTCCCTTAAAACCCAAAAATTTTAGGGAATTTTTTGGTTTTAGGGGGTTTTCCTTTGGGAAACCACCACAAGCCCCGACGTAAGCCAAAAGGGGGGAAAGGGAAATCCAAAAATGAAAGGGCCCGGGTTTTTATTCACCAGAGCCCGCCCGCAAAGCAGGATGGACTTGCTTGCAGCGGATCTACCAGGTCGGTTACCCCTGACTGTGACTTGCTCTGCGGTGGCAGCCGAGGTGTGTTGGCGTAGTACAAAATGTGAAGCAGTGTAGTCGGGAAGGCAGAAGGTCAGGAAGGCCGGCAATGGTTCGTGTGGTAAGGGACCGGTAGGGCGAAGGTACGGTACACAGTAAAACGGAAATCAAGACACTTCTCCAGGAAACGCTTCCTTCTCCAGGCACCAACGGCACTATCGATTCCGGCAAAGGTGCGGGGGAAGAGGCAGGGCTTAAATAGGGTCCGTGGCCCGGGTGAGAACAAATTCACTGCGCACTGTCCCTTTATTAAATCTCCGGCCGGCAGCGGAGCGCGTGCCAGGAACGGGACCCAGGACGTCCCCCGTGGCACGAGGTCACAGTGCGCCCCAGACGTGCCGGGGTGTCGCCGTCCGATCGTCGGGCCGCCAGCACCGGGCCGCAGCAGGAGACGCTGCGGCGCCCACGTTGCGGGTAGTGCCTGCGAACCGACAAGAGGGCGCGAGGGACCACCCGTAACAGTACCCCCCCCTTAGGCCTCCCTCTTTCTGGACCCACCATAAAACTTAGACAAGGACCCCTATCAGGATTTTTTCCTCCGATTCCCACGACCTTTCCTCTGCCCAAACTCCCTTCCGTCCAACCAAAAAAAATCGTTCTCCTCACGAACCGTCTTTGTGGGCAAATCTTTTGACGGCAAAAATATTGGTGGAATCAGCTACGGGAGACTGGGGAACCACGGGACCGAACGAGAAGCGGTTAGGGGTGACCGGCAATTCAGGTAGTGAGACATGGAAGAGTTTGGGATGTGCATGGTCCGGAGGGGAGCGGAGCTTGTAGGCACAGGATTATAGCGCCTCAGGGACTTCAAAGGGACCTAAAAAATACAGGGACCCAGCTTATAGCTGGGGATTTAAAAACGGATATATTGGCAGACAGCCACACCTTGTCCCCCGGACAAAGGAAGGAGGGGGTCTCTTTTATTGTCCACTTGGGTTTCATACGGGCGAGGCCTCCTGAAGCAGGACTGGCGCGTCTCCTCCAGACAGCGGATAGGTCAGGACCAGACTGTTCATAGCAGGGACATCGGAAGGAGGCAAGGGCAATGGAAGGGGGTGGGCGGGGATGCCGACCAAAGACAATGGAGGGAGGGGGAGGCCCCAGCGGAGATCAGAGGTCCAGGGAATTATACGGAAAATTCGCCAAGGTAGTAGACTGGACCAATCATTTTGTTTGGCAGAAGGTGAAGAGGTGGCGGAGATAAAGTACCTAGGACTGATTCACCCTCTCCACTTGCCCATTGGATTGTGGGTGGTACGCAGAGGAGAAGTCCAGTTCCACTTGCAGTAGCGAGCAGAGGCTCGCCCAAATCTCGAGACGACACTGGACTCCCCGGTCCGAGGACTATGTGTAAGGGGAGTCATGCAGCGGAAATATGTTTAAAAAAAATATTGGCGAGCTCGAATGCGCAGAAGGAGAGGCCCGGGCAAGGGAACAAACATGAGCCATTTTGGAACAACGGTCGAGAGGACCAACCCAATGGACGTTATTACCTTCAGAGCGCGGTAAGTCAGTTATGAAGTCCATGGCAATATGACTCCAAGGACAGCTAGGCACCGGCCAGAGGTTGGAGACAGTCCCGCAGGTCTTTGGCCGAGGTATGGACTTATTGCGGGCACAGGTGGTGCAGGCCCCACAAAGCCTATTACATCGTTAACGAGAACCAGGCCCACCCAGTATAAACCCGGGAAATCAAACGAACAACGACCTTTCGAACCCGAAGGGTGTCCGGCTATGCGGGAACAGTGAACCCCCATTTAAGGGAACCTCAACGAGAAGCGAGGGCGCACATACGTCTTCCCTGGGGGTACCCCTTGAAGGTTAGGGGAGCCAACAGACATGAGACGTTCGGGGTACAATATGTTGTGGGGCCGCCTCTTCCTCCCCACTAACGTCGGAGGCACGGGAACGAGCATCGGCCGTGAGGTTCTTTTCGGCCGGTCGGAAGTGGATGATGTTGTTGCAACGGGCAAAGAACAGAGACCATCTCGGCTTGACGAGGATTCGACATTGTGCTGTCTGGAGGACTAGAGAGAGGTTTTTGTGGTCAGTGAAGTTATTCAGGGGAAACGAGCACCTTCCAGAGGTGGCGCATTCTTCTAGGGCAAGTTTAATGGCTTTAAAAGTTCCCCGATCTACCGATGGTATAGTTCTTCACTGCTGGTTGTCTGAGAAGGTCCCGGAAAAGAAACCGCCGGTTCCGAGTCTTGCCTTGGGCCCCTTTTGGGTGAGCAGTGCTCTCATGCTCCTATGGAAGAGGGTCCACTTCCTGAGAAGAAGGGTTTCTCGGTATTGGCCGGAATAACACCGGTGCGCGAGGCGGAATGCTGCCTTCAAAACCTTGGACAAAGGCTTCTTCGGCTGGCCGTAGGCCACAGTTTCGGCTGTGGCATTTTTTTTTAGTAAGGGCCACAACTGGTGCTACCAACGTTGGAAAAGTGCGGGATGAATTGCCGGTAGTAAATTTGCAAAACCAGAAAACGTTGTTATAGCCCGCAGGCCAACAGTTCGGGGCCACTGTGGACGCAGAGAGTTTGGTGGGACGTCCATCGCAGACCGTATCAAAGATTATGTATCCAAGGAACGGGTGCTGGTTCTGCCTTGAAATAGGCACTTTTCAGTTCTAGCGTATAGCTGGTTCTCGCGCAGGCGTCTCAGGACCTGGCGCACATGTAACTGGTGGGATCCAGCATCGGGTGAGCATACCAGGATGTCATCAACGTAGACCACTACACAGGAACATATAGGAGGTTCTCTGAAAATGTCATTGACTAATTCTGGAGGACGGCCGGAGCGTTACATAAGCCGAAGGGCATTACCAGATACTCAAAGTGCCCATCACGAGTATTGAAGGCCGTCTTTCACGCGTAGCCTTCCCGGATCGGATGAGATTATATGCCCCCCGCAATGTCACATTGGACAAAGACCTTGGCCCCCCGAGACGGTCAGAGTTCCGTGATTAAAGGCAGTAGTGGATAACCGGTTCTTGATGGCTGATCTTATTTAGACCACGGTAAGTCAATGCACGTGTCTCAGGGATCCATCTTTCTTCTCCTACGACGAAACGTCGGCACCCGCCGGGGAGAGGAGATTTGCGGATGATACCCTTTCGTAGATTTTCTTCTACATAGGCCACATCGCCGAGTTCGGGTACGGAGAGCGGGTAGTAGACCCTACCCGGGGAGGACTGAGTCACGGGTGGTAGCAGGTCTATGGGGCATCAAATGGGCATGAGGCAGCAAGTGTCTCAGCTCAGCTCTGGAGAAAAAACGTCTTGGAAGTCCTGATAGTTGCGGTAAACCACGGTAGTGGCTTGGCGAGAGGACTGTGGAGGACTCGGGGCGCACCCGGACGGGGTGCCAAAAGGACAACGATAATGGCAGTCCAGTCCCCCAGCGCAAAACTTCAAAAGTTTCTTCCAATCCAGCAGAGGGGCGTGACCGTGTGACGCTTGTAGCCAAGGAAAGCCAGCAGAAATAGTCGAGATGAACGGGGGTAACACGAAGAACGTGATCCTTTCCTGTGCAGGGGCTCCTAATGTGTTAGGACCACTGGTTCAGTCTCCAGTAGTGGATGGAGTCGCTTATAACTAGTTCACCACTGAGGAGGAGATGACCAAGGGAATTGGTCTAGCGGAACCCACGAGAGGCGATACTAGGGTTACCAACGATGCATCCAAAAAGCTCCCACGCGAGTCAGGAATCCCAGGAAGCCGCCCTCGGAACGAGATTCCGAAGTTGGACGTAACCAGAGCTGGCAGCATGGCCGTGGAAAAGGAATACTCACACCTAGCTGACGCTCTACCCACGATCCTAGGGGCGTGCGTTTCACCGGACGTTGCCGAAGAAGTGCGGACACCCCTACGGAGTGTTCGTGGCTGCCGCAGTAGACAGTAGAGGACACCAAACTTCTCCTCTCGCTGTCGGGCAAGCTTTTGCGGAGACAGGCGGGTAGCCCCATTCATGGCCCTTCCAAGGCTGGTGGGAGGGAGGCAGGGGGGGAGCCAAAAACACTGGCGCAAAAAGGGGTAGCCGAGGGGTTTGGCTTTTTGCCTTTCCCTGGCGGGCACCTCCCGTCCCCCGGGAGAAAGGATTCTTGCGGTTTGCCAGATGGATGAGCTACTTAATGACGCGGAGAGCCCGGGTGGCGAGGGCACCCTTAATCGGGCCTGAAGAGACCCTTCTTGCGTGGCGCCAACACTGCATCTTTCCAAGCCAATTCAAGGAAGGTGTGAAATTGCCGGCTTTTAGCGCCAACGGAGGAGTTCCCCTGCTGTAGGTTTAAAGGGTTTTTCGGATTACTATGGGGCTCGCAGGGCTGCACTCAAAACAGGATTAGGGAAAAAGAAATTTAAAAAAAATTCAAAGGCCCCCTAAAAAGAGGGTACACCAGACAGCTTGCAGGAAGCAAAAAAGGGAATGCAAAATAAACCCCCCAAATGGATTTATTAAAACTCTAAAAGAAAAAAACCCAATAAAAATGTAGGTAAGGTAATTTGTACCATGAAGTACAGTAAGAATTTAAACCCAAAAAAAAGGGTCTTTTTTTAAAAATATCAATATTTGAGCAAGATCCCCAACGCAAAATTATTTTATGTGGGGTAGGAAATCGTGGCTAAAAAAAACCCTTCATAGGGTCCAGATATCCCAAGCCCTTTTTCTGTTGTCCCCCCTTCAGGCTTTCCCTAAAGGTTTTTTTTTTTCCCTTGGGTAATAAAAAAATGCAAGTATGTAAATTTACACAAAATTTAAAAAATAGTTTGAGGAATGGGTTTGAACAAAAAAGAACAAAAAATTGAGGATTTTATCAATTGTGACACAAATTTTCTGATCTATATAATATTGAGTGTATCTCAGTGTCCTGAAACAACTATGTAGGTAGTATGACACGGAAATTCAAAAAACGTATATCGGAACATCTAGCGCACATTAGAAATAACTTACCATCACGTTCATGAGCAGCAAGGCACTTTATTGAGAAACATGAGGGCTCCATAGATAGTTTCAAATGTTATGGTATAGAAATGGTGGCATCATATTTAGATGGCAGCAATCAGGAACATAACTTAAGAGTACGAGAGGCCTAATGGATATATAAAGTTGGGACATGCGCACCACAAGGCATGAAAAGCCGTAATGATTAGCGTAATTTATTAGAATTACCTAGTAAGTGTCCATTTCGCATATGGTAACATTCAGAATTAATATAAGAAGACGAAAGCCCTATAGATTAGGGAACCATAGGGTTCCTGTCCTATGAAATCTTAATAGTCATAATATATTAGTCGTAACGACATAACATCAAGGTAATAAAAGTACTCAGTATATGGTTCTATTGTTTAACAGACAAAGGAGTCTCTAGCTTATTATTGTTACAATTTGATGTCCGCTACAAAGTTAAACACCTTATATAGACGCAGCTGGTAATAAGATACACTTTTTCAATACGGGTCAGAGAGGAAGTGATGTCATCATTAGCTCTGCCCCTTTTTACTATTTAAGTTAATTAGTTTGTTATGAGAGTGTACCGTGAACAAGGGCGTTTTTTAGCGCCCGAAACGCGTCTGTTGCCTTTACCCTGTCTGTACCCCCCTGTATTGTTATGACCGAATAAATATTGTTTTATTTGAACTTAAACCGCGGGACCCATCACCTTTGGGGAATCAAATGCTGCGCCGTGGCTGGAGGTGGGGATCCCGTGCGGATGAGTGGGGGGCGGGGGAAAAAGTTCACATCGAATCAAATGGGCCCAGGTGGTGAGCTTGCACCTATTTCTTAAAATAAAAAAGGTTTGGACATTGTCCCTCGACTCCCGCAATGTATTGACACAATAGGAAACCCCCATTTTGACCGGGTTATGGACAGGGGGTAATATTGGGAATTCCCTCCCTCGATTTTTCCCCTTTTTGAAATCATGTAGGTTGGCATTTCCAGAGGTTTTTAAAGGCTCTACTCTCTCTCCTGGGGGTGGTTTTGGTTTTGTAAAGGGGTTCTTTCTTCCTTTCCTCTAAGGGGCCCAAGTGGGGGTTCATTTCCTCCACGTTTTTTTACTTTTGGTCTCCCCAAATTATTTTCCTAAATCTCAAAAAGAACGATACTTTGGAGTTGGGTACTTTTCATTATAAAAATGATCGCTTTCCCTCCCCACTTAATATCAAATGTGAAATTTTTCCCCTCCCCCATCATGCTATGAGAGAAAAACCAAAGGGGGGAAAATTTTTGTGAAAAAGGGGTGTGACCCCCCCTGCCATTCACTGAAGGGGGACCCTAACTTGCCACCCAGAAAGTGAGACCCGGGAAAAAAGGCGACTCGGCATGGGGTCGTCTTAAATGTCGAGTATTTCATCCTTTTATTTGGGGAAGGAGCCCTTATTTTTCCGGGAGTTCCTCGCATTTTGGGACTTAAAAAGGGAGGGAAGGCAAAAGGGGGGTATTGATCTCCCACAGAATGGGGGCGGAAGGGGGAAAACAAATAGCATCCAGGTGCGCCCCAGGAAAGAAGTAATGACACGGGGGGAGCAGAAAATTTCAAATTTAAATACAGAGAACAATAAAAACCAATTTAAGAAATTTTGCCCCTGGCACTCTGCAAGATTTGCAGTTTTCTTTAACGCCAGAAAAAAAAGGGGGAGGGGGTTCACCAGCTCCCATCTTTCTTAATGCATTAGTGAGACTTCCTTTTTACTGTCCGAGGGGGAAAGAAGCTCTCGATAAATCTCTGAGTATCCCTCTCTCTCCCGCCAGCCTTTAGGCTAGAACATGAAAAGAGCACCTTATCTAAATCAGGCACAGCAAGGTATAATACAATTAGCCAAGTGAACAGCACCGTGGTATGCTGTGCAGCGGCTGAAAAATGTCTGACTGTCCGACAACAAAAGATTTGAAATGTACCTCCAAAGTGGATTGGTCTACCCGACTCTCCTGCCCATAGGAATCAGAGCCCGGACGCTCGTTTTTGCAGCACATCACCAGCACATCAGTCCTTGTCTAAGTCCAGTTGCGATCCTCTTCTGGATGGGCGACGATACTTCGGCACTGAGGGCGTGAGCGGGGAGATGGCACTCGAGCCCAGATGACCTCTCTTCCTTTCCTTTTTTTCTGTCCTGGTCAAAGCGTCCGATCCTAAATTCTCATCCGTGCATGTGGAATGGGGACAGCCAGTATGAGGGCGAGCGTTTAATAAATCATGTATGTAGGTATGCTCTCAGGACCTCTGTTTTGTTGTTGAATTCCAGAAATTTCATGATTACTGTGCGATGTTTCTGCCTAGTACGTGGGCCAGACGGCTGTAGGCGGCTGTCATCCAGACCTATTCTGTGTACTCGTTCGATGTGACAGGATGTCTTATGCCCATGGCCCTTGGTAGTTCTTCCTGGCATAGTTTTTGAAGATCCCTCTGCTTGAAGATTTCGGGGAGCCCCACCATTCTTAGATTGCTCCGCCTGGAGCGATTCTCCAGGTCTTCTATGTGCTCTTGTTGTGCGAGCTGGGCTAGGGCGCACACTTTTAGTCTGGCTTGGAGGGTACGGTTATCAGTCTCTAAGTCATTCACACTCCTTTCAAGCTCTGCTAACTGAGAGGAGTGAACTTGCACTTCTTGTTGAAGTTTGAACAGAGAGGCCTGCAGAGTGGACTCGAGAGTCGCTTTTAGGTCCGGTGCTATATGCCTGGCCACCTCCATTGCCAGCATTTTGTAATCTGTGGCTGTCGCCATACTCCACTCTATAGGTGAGGATATGGCTGAGACTGAGAGCTCTGGAGCAGAGGGTATGGCTGTATCTTTCAGGCTTTTTGCGTCTCTTTCATCACTGCCGTGGGTGTGAAGGTCATTAGAGGCTGCATCCTGCAGCACTGGCTGTGGGCACGGGTTGGGCTCCATCTTGGATTCCGCATCAGCGGAGCGCATGAGTCTCGGGGGCCGCGGTGTGCTTCTCAGGACGTAGCTTTCCATTCGGAAAGGTGCCTGGTATGGTCCGGGGTGCCTCCGCGGGGCTTACAACGCAGGTCGGCGCTACAATATGCAGAGCTTACCAGGGTGTGAGGCGCGCCTGGCGAGCACGAGGGAGCTCAGCGCCTCAAATCCTTCACTCGCAGCACCAGAACGGAAGCTCCGGTTTCCTCTTATAAAGCTCACCCGATAATGTGTTCTAAAACTGCTCTTTATTTCAGTGGTGGAACAGAGGCACTGCTTACAGCAAACAAAAACAAGGACCTTATAAAATCCTCTTCTGAAGGCTACAGATACTGCGCAGATGCCAACCCTCGATCTGCCTTAGCAACAGCCAAACTAGGCCAATCTGTGATCCTTGCATACATAGGTTTACATGTTACATAGTTCGTAGGTTGAAAGAAAGACACATGTCCATCGAGTTCAACCAAGGGTGGGAAAATGGGAGTGAGGGACGAGGAGACAAGGACTTAAAGCCCAGCTCTCCATGGTTAATGCCCCGAAAACCCACAAGCAAGAACCAACCCTGCTTCGAGTTTGACCGATATCTGTCCCCAGAGCCGCCACCGGCCAGGATCCAGAATTTACCTAGCTACGTACGCATTAATATTCTTAGTTCCAGGTAGGTATCTAAGCCGTTCTGAAACTCTCCTACAGTTCCTGCTGTGGACAGCTCCTTCAGGGCAGCCTATCCACAGATTTACAGTTCTTACAGTGAAGACCGCTCTTCTCCTCTGGAGATTAAATCTTTTTTCTCTAGTCGAAGGGAATTCCCCTTGTCTTCTTGACGGGCGGGCTTCACCTGAAATATTTTTCCCCATTACTTTTTGTGGGGACATTTAAATATTTATTTAAATTAATCATGTCCCCCGAAGCCGTCTTTTCTCCAAGATAAAAATCAATTCTACTAACATCGCCTCATAACTAAGATGTCCATTCCCCTTATAAGTTTGTTGGCTCGTCTTTGTACTCTCTCTAGCATCTATTACATCTTCTTCTATAAACTGGGCCCAGAACTGAACAGCATATTCTAATGAGGTCGCCACACCAATGCTTCTGTACAGCCGGTAGAATGACATCCTTGTCCCGCGAAAGTCCATTGCCGCTTTTAATACACGCAATATCCTACTGGCCTTAGAGGCAGCTGATTGTCATTGCATGCTGTTCATGTAGTTTTACTGATCTACAAAGAAAACGCCCCAGATCTCTCTCAAACAAGCGATTCTCAAGTTTTTCTCCCCTAGGACATATGTTGCCTGTTATATTATTTCTCCCCAGATGCAGAACTTACATTTTTCCACATGAAAACCCCATTTGCCAAGTGCGATGCCCAAGCACTCAGTCGTGTCCAGTCTGCTAGCAATTTTTGGCATCTTCCATAGATTGGCACTTACCCTTCCATAGCTTGGTCGTCATTCTGCACTACCAAAGAAAGAAATATAAGGCTGTCACCTTGATGCTAATTATAACAGATGTATATACCAGACATGAACCCGTGTGGTGTTGCATTTTCTTAAGCCTCAGCTCGAGACCAGCTTTGTAAACACCTTTTGGACAGGGACAAACCAATTGATAGCGTAGAACAAAAACTAATTTCTACATCTAATATCCTCACCTGACACCCTCACCAAAATAAACTCCTACAAATCTCTTCCACAAAGCGACTGTTGCCGCCATGGTGGCCGTATAATTCCGTATCGGGCATTTCCCCTGCCTATACACCAAGTTCCCAAGTGCTTCATATGACCTCACCAATGCCACCTCTAGTACAACTGCCGGATTATTACGATCAGCATGGATCCACCACCCCGCATAGGACAATTGCACACCACATAATAGACGTGGAAGTTCCAGAACCGCCAGCCCTCCGTGTTCATAGAGAGCTTTTAAAGTCGGTTTTCCAATTCTAGGGGTACTTCCTGCCCACAGAAAGGACAAGATCTGCTTTTAGAGAGTATGGAAATGTAACTGAGGAATCAAGAGTAGTGGCAGCTCTGTAAAAGTACAACAATTTAGGTAGAAGGACCATCTTAATGATATTAATCCATCCCACCAGAATTAGGGGGGCGGGACCTCCAAGCCGCCAGCTTCTTGGCACTCTTTTGCACCGCTACCGAGAGGTTGAGAGCTACAAACCTATGTACATCTCTGTGAATATGTATGCCGAGGTATGTGAACTATTCTGAAACCTGCATCTGACACCTGAAGGAGATTTCTTCTGTCTGGACATCGTCCAGTAAGAATAGCATGGATTCTGCACAATTTACTCTCAGACCGGAGAAAGTCCCATAGGAGTCCACCTCATCCAGGAGGGCGTCAAGGGAGTTCTGTGGGTCTGCCAGGTAAACCAAAAGGTCACCGGCATACAGAGACACTTTTTCCATTATCCCCTGAATTTAGCCACCCTCTATCAACGGATTATTACTAATGAGGATCAATAAGGGTTCAATAGCTAATGCGAATAACAGAGGGGAAAGAGGAGACCCCTGTCTGGTGCCTCTTCCAAGGGAGAACTGGCTAGACAAGTAACCATTCACCAGAACCCTGGCCATGGGCTTCCAGTACAAAATCTGGATCCATCTAAGAAACTCCGTAGGAAAGCCATAGGAAGTTAACACAGCCCACAAAAACCGCAACTCTATTCAATCGAACGCCTTCTCAATATCGAGCGACGCAATCACCGTATGCCCCGTGTTCTCATGGTTCGTTTGCAAATTTATATGGAGTCTCCTTAAATTAATGTCTGTAGACTTTCCCGGCATAAACCTGGATTGATCCACCCCGACAATAGAGAGGATTTTGGACTTGTGTCTCTGCGCCCGGACCCTGGCTAAGATCTTTACATCAATGTTTATAAGCGAGATGATTTGCACAATTCAGGCGGCTTATCCTTTTTATGAGTAACGACTATTATCACCTCTTATTGTGAGAGGGGCAGTTGCCCTTTATCGCATGCCGGCCTGAAGACCTCAACTAGGAGGGGGCTGATCTCATCTGCATATAATTTAAACCATTCCACTGGAATTCCAACTGGGCCCGGAGCCTTGCCAGGGGACATCAGTCTAATAGCTCTACGGATCTCTTCCTCCATGACCGGGCCAGCCAGGAACTCCCTATCTTCAGCCAACAGCACCGAGAGCACAATCGAATCAAGGAAGCCCGCAATCGCAGCGTCAGTGTGGCCACGTCTAGAGGCATACAAAGTTTCGTAATATTCCACAAACTGATCAGCAATTTCTCTAGGGTCGATCACCAGCTCCCTCCTTGAGTCACGGATTCCGGCGACTACCATCTTGGGCATTTCCTTTTTGGCTAAGAAGGCCAGTGCCTTTCCGTTTTTGTCTCCCTCAGCGAAAATTGTGTGCCTCTGTGAGAGCAAGTGCTTCTGCGTGTATTGGGTGAGGAGTAGATTATAAGCTCTACCCCTTTGCTGCTCATCAGCCTGTCTACCATAGTCTGCTTCTGCCTATGCCAATTCTCCCTCCACCGCTACTCTACACCCATTCAGGATCACCCTATGAGTGGCTATGGCACTGATGAGATTCCCCCTTGTAACCAGGTCAGTGGTATCCTCATTGGTCTCCCAATAAACACTCATGCCTACACTTCTCTTCCACCATCGATACTTGCAACTATTTGGGATTAAGTCTCCAACGTCTTATTGTCCCCTCAATCCATTGGGAAACCCTCACCAGTAAAGGGGCATGATCCGAAATGCCTCTTGGCAAATAATCTGTCACTACCACGAAAGGCAGCAAATCCCTTCTTGTAAAGGCGAGGTCAATGCGGGAAAGGGACCCTGAAGTTGCAGAATAGCATGAAAATTGTTTATACTCTGGGTGTTTTTTCCATCTACACACCTCCGTCAAATCACAGGTTTCGGCCCATGCCCCCAAAGTAGGATCGTGCAATATGCGCGGGCGCAAGCGATCCATGTCTATACACAATGTCGCGTTAAAGTCCCCAACAACAAGGCGGGGGTCGCCAGATAAAGATCCATCAGAGTCGTTATTTGGTCTAAGACCGCACTAGAGAAGGGCGGAGGCACGTAGATACCACCCACGACATATTCAAAACCGCGGACTTGAGCATGCCACTTATATTGAGACTCCCTGGCATAATTAGAGTAAACAGCATAGTTGCCTGAGCCTATCCACGGCCTTTTCAATGCTAGAAACTTATGCCCTCTCATGTGGGTCTCCTGAAGTATCACAATGTCAGGATTGTAGGTGCGCAAAAAGTTAAAGTTCAGCGCCCTTTTAATTTTACAGTTTAGTCCCCGGACGTCCCAAGAAATTACATTAAATGACACCATTTGTGAGCTTTGAGTAATATCTCCCCAGAGGCGGGCTAGACACGGACGCCGGAACCCATATCACACCATTCATACGAGCAAACATACCCCACATACACATCAGAACCACAAATGCATTAAACATTCCCTGTCCCATACCACTCCAACTTGGATGAGCTTTGTATCCTGAGTTGACTACGAAAAAACATCTAAATCCTACTCTTCACTCCATAAGGGAGCGTAACTAAACCTAACTCTAACAGAGCTCCTTACCCTAAAACCTCTGGGGAAAGAGCTACCCCAGAAAAAGGAGCAACCAAAATACCCAAAATTCCTCTTTTAGCCTACTAAAAAAGACAACCCTTAAGCACTTAATCCTAATCCTTAGCTCTGCTACAGTGAAAGTCATTACCTAATCTGGAACAGGAAACTAAAAACCTCAAAATTTAAGCGACCCATGTTCGCCAATTTACAGGCAAGGCTGGCCCCACTGTCTTGAGGTATAATTCAAATATAGAACCTATTAGTAGAGTCCTACTGAGTCCAAAAAGTTACCCCCACAATAAAGAACAACCCCTGCGAGGGGAACTTAGCATCTCCTATTCCTAGCCAGTCATTTGCTTCCTGAGGGGAGGTAAAAAATAAGGTTTTGTCCTGATCCTGCACTCTCAAACGCGTGGGGTACAGCATGGAGTATCTAAGGCCAAGTCAAATCTCAAACAAGTGGTAGACTTCTTAGCTCAGTGCAAAAACCTTTTATTCCACATTAATTAAAATCCAACATTTACGGATCATTGTAAAAACTTAGAACGATAGAAAAGTTAAGTGGTTATACTTATGTTAGCAGTTTTTTCTGCGTAACAGCTTCCAATACATCTGATTTCTTGCTAGGATAGCCAGAAGACGCCAGACCTTAGAGCGAGCTGCACTTACTTCAAGCGACGTTTTCGGAGGACACGCCCCTTTGTCACAGCATGCGTGATGTGCATTTCCTATTGTTTTTAAATCCTCAACCAATGAATAAAAAACAAAATAAAAACAACAGATACGAAGTTATATAAAATACTTTCATTATAAATCTCATTAGACCTTTCGGGACAATGATTGCATCCTTTATAAATCCAGAAAGCTCCCGTATGTACAATCGGGTTCTTAACCTTTCTGAACTCCTACATGTCAACATGCTCACTTATTACACCACGGAGTCACACACTCCATGGTTTGCTTCACAGAAGTGTCGTGCAAGGGTAGATTCTCCAAACGATTTATTTAATTCATGTTCTTTCTCCCTGTTCTTATATAAACGTATGTTAGACCTGTGTTCGTTCAACCGGATTTTTATAGATCTTTTAGTTTGTCCAATATAGACCATTCCACATGGACATTTAATCAAATATATGACTTGTGTTGTGTTACAAGTGAAATATCCTTTAATTTTAATATCTGTTCCATGTAAAGGATGCTTGATGCTAGAACCCTTGATGATAGAGGAGCAATTCAAGCAACCCAAACAAGGGAACGTACCTTTTTTCTCCGTGTTCAGTTTCATTTGTCTAGAATTGTGCGTTTTAATATCAGACGATACCAAGAAATCGCCCAGTGACCTTCCCTTTTAAATTTGAATCTAGGGGGCTCCTTAAACAGTAGACCAAAATTTGGGTCACTGCTCAGGATTTTCCAATATTTTGTGATAGTCTTTTTAATCATCCCTGAATGTTTATCATATGTAGACAAGAACATTATCCTCTCTCTTGCTGGTTTAGATTTGACACAAAACAGCTCTTCTCTTTTTATATTCAACACTTCCTCTGCAACAATTTTTATCTCATTAATGTCATATCCTCTTGCCAGGAATTTATTATACACTGTTTACTTTCATTCCATTTTTTCTCATCAGAGCAAATACGTTTCGCTCTGATGAGTTCACCCTTCAGTATACCTCTAAATGTACCTGGATTATGGAAACTTTTACGGTGAAGTAAATTATTGCGATCAATTTTTTTGGAAAACAAAACTGTTTCCAATCTGTTATCCTGTTTTGAAACTAGAACATCTTAATACTCAATATTGTGTTGTTCTTTCTGGATAGTAAATTTTATGAGACTATGCAAACTATTGATGTCCCATAAAGCATTAAATTTCACTCTCAGGTCCCCCGCCAAACTAAAAAACTCTTTCGAATAACACCCACAATAATGTTAGTTTTGATACTTGGAGGTAAAGATATGTGTCTTCTCCAACATCGCCAAAAAAAGGTTAGCGTACCCTGGAGCTGCAGGAGACCCCGCATTACTCAATGACGGATTCTCATTGAGCCTATTTCTGATATTTCTCTCCCTTCCTCATCGGAATCTAGATAAAAACTGTAATGCTAAAAGACACGCCAGTCATTAGAATGAATTTTTTACAGAATGCAGTAGAAAATTGTCTAGTGTCTTGTAAATTGTTTTCTCTTTTTTAACGGGGGGTTGCAGAAACTTTGACAAAACCCTTTCCAGGGGTTCAAGCACAGAGTTAACCACTGACACAATATGTCTGCCAGTTGGTTTTGTAATGGACTTATGGATCTTTTGAACTGTGTAGAAAATAGGTGTGGGGAGTTCTTGGTGAGTATCTTTTTTTGTATTTTCAGAAATAATCCCATTTAATGTAGCTTCACTTAAAACTACATCAATGTATTTCTTAATTTCAATAGATGAATCTGAATCTAATTTTTTATAAATTTGAGAATCACTTAGCTGTTTAGTAATTTCATTGATATAGTATTCTCGATCTACTATCACCGTGGTCTACTGTTTAAGGAGCCCCCTAGATTTATATTTAAAAAAGGGGGAAGGGCACTCGATTTTTGGTACGTCGATATTAAAAAGCACAATTCAACAATGAAACTGAACCGGAGAAAAAAGGTACTTCCCTGTTTTTGGGTTGTTGAATTCTCCACACAAGGGGTTTTTAGCATCAAGCATCCCTTTTCATGGAACAGATATTTAAAATTAAAGGATATTTCACTTGTAAAACAACACAATCATTTTATTTGATTAAATGTCCATGTGAATTGGCTATATTGGACAAACTAAAAAATCATAAAAAAAGGGGAACGAACACAGGTCTAAAAACGTTTATATAAGAACAGGGGGAAAGAACAGAATTAAAAAAAACGTTGGAGAACTACCCTTTCACGACCTTTTGTGAAGCAAAACCCTGGAGGTGTGAACTCCGTTGGTGTTATTGGGCATTTAATGTAGGAGTTTTAGAAAATTAAAACCCGATTGTTACAACGTGAGGCTTTCTGGATTAGTAAGATGCAATCATTGATCCCGAAAGGTCTCAATGAGATTTATAATTTGAAAGTATTTTTATAACTTCGGTATCTGTTGTTTTTATTGTTGTTTTATACGTAGGTTGTGGTATTTAAACAATAGCAAATGCTCATCACGCATGCTTGACAAAGGGGCGTGTCCTCCGAAACGTCGCTTGAAGTATGTGCAGCTCGCTCTAAGGTCTGGCGTCTCTGGGCTATCCTAGCAAGGAAATCAGATGTATTGGAAGCTGCTACGCAGAAAAAACTTCTAACATAAGTATACCACTTAACTTTTTCTATCGTTCTAATGTTTTACAATGATCCGTAAATGTTGGATTTTACATTAATGTGGAATAAAAGGTTTTTGCACTGAGCTAAGAAGTCTACCACTTGTTTGAGATTTGACTGCTAATTAGAGCCAAGGAGGTGGCTCATGTGGAGACTCCCATAAGTGGTATACTACATAGAGTTGGTTATATAAATATTGTATCTAAGGCCAAGCTCACATGGCCGGTTCCTCACAGATGTGAACTGTCGCCTTTTCTTTTGGACCTCAGTGGTATAATCTGGGTAGAATGACAGCCTAGTATTCTCATACTTTATCTCTCCCTTTTTCCGTGCCAGTGTTAGGATTGCCAAATAGTCTCCAAAAAAAGGGAATCTCACAAGAGAACAGAGAGTGACTTCTGATCACTATATTTACTATTTTGCCATAGGCAAACTTAAACTCTATCAGTTCTCTATCTATAAAACACTAAAACGTAACTTTTATTATGTATAACTCTTAACCTCTATACACACTATTTAAAAACCTGATTTAACCTGGTCTAACCTCATCATTTAACCCTTTCTACTTCTGAAGGAAGGAATAGCTCCTTTTCCATTATCAAGTCTGGTGGAACCCCACCTACCAACAGGAAAGTCTTATATATACAGCAAATTATTAACTCCAGTGAGGGATCCCAAGCCTCCTACTTGGGCAATCGTCCCTAATTTAATGGACACAGGACAAATAAGGCTCCCTTTTGACACCCTCTGCAGCAGGTGGCACTTGTAGACAAAGGTGAGAAATCACAATTTAAAACGTCATGCCTGACCTCCCCGACATGTTTCACCAGCTAACCTGGCTTCATCAGGGGTTAGAGGTCCAGTCCCATGTGGTCTAAGCTCACTTCCTTTTATATCATGTTAGGTACACACCCTATTCAGGTGCTCACCAATTAGCCATCAGAGAATCCACAAAACCCACTCCCCCTTCCACTCTCCTGCACACACACTAATAATATGTGCTGCTAAAGCTGCCACCATACTCCCATAACTAACAATCCTCAGACAAGTTCACCATCTCCATGGCGGGCTAATGCCCCATCTTACCGTACTGCCCGCACCCGCGAACTGTATCAATAGACATTTCAGCCCTGACTGTGTTGGGCTTCCGTCCCATCTCTCTCATATTATTGCCTCTGCGTGGCTCACCTAAAACGGACTAAGCAGAATAGGTGTTACATTCAACAGCACACTACACAGCTTTATCAACTCCCGTAAACCCCTTCTCTTCCATGTCTAATATGCATATTCATTGGGAATATAAACTCCATTGTACTGTACACTATTGTCATATAAACTCCATTGTACTGTACAATATTGTCATAGTCTCTTCCCATAAAGCACTTCTCCTTTATATGTAATATACATCTCCGGTGGTAGGATCATATCCCTGTGGCAACATTTCATTCTGTCCATTTATATAGAAAACTAAAGATTTTGTTAATCCCATTGATAAGAGAAGATTTGAGATAATACAATTTATCAACTGTTAAACCAGAGGGGTGATTTATGGGGCTATGTGTACTTGTCAAAAGATTTATGTGGGAAAAACCATACAGGAGTTTTGTCGTCGGATCTCGAAACATCTGAGTACTATTAAAACTAGAGGTTACACCCCCCTAACGAGACATATTTTGGAAGTACATAATGGTGAAATAGAGGTGCTGAAATTTTGGGGCATGTGTGTGAAAAAGCTAGGGAAAAGAAAGCGCGATCTGGACGTAGTTTTGTTGCAGGAAGAGGCAAGATGGATATACAGACTCAGTACATTGAACCCTAAAGGCCTAAATGAAGGCTTTTCATTTTCAGCATTTATTTAATATTGCTGATTCCCTATATAATAATTTTTGAAGAAACATGATATATGTGATTAAGTACGGTCAGTGGACATAGCACAGTTGAATACAGTATATGACTATAGAAGCATCAGTTCACATAGAGTTTTTTTTTTCTCCCTCCCCCATCTCTTTCCTGCCCCCCCCATTCTGCCTCCACATTGTCCCTAGTTTTCCCTATGTCTTACAATGATGGTATTGATTACGTGAGGCCACGGTTTTTATTTAACAAATTGGGATGTATGTACATTGTTTCTGTGAATGAGGGGGTTGTTGGCAGCTGAATCATGTGATATATGCACTCGCGTTGTGGCGAGACGCAGCTCGAGAGTGGATTACCATCGATTCATGTATATATTTATTTATATATAGATTTCTTGCTTCTGCTCGCTGCGTAGGTTTTGTGCTGGCCTTGAATACAATGTATGCAGTGCAGATGTATGCAGATGTAATAGAGTATGAATGCACTAACAATTTTGCATGATTCCATCTTGACGTTATGTATTAGGTGGCTAGCCGTCACCTGTAAGACATTATCTTTCATGGGGAAGGTGAGAGGTGAAACTGCAGGAGGGAGGGCGGGCTAACCATAGGGCCTGCAACTTTATTAAGATGAAAACGTCTATTACAATTAAAGGAGAAGTGCTTTAAGGGAAGAGACTATGACAATATTGTACAGTACAATGGAGTGTATATGACAATAGGGTACAGTACAATGGAGTTTATATTCCCAATGAATATGCATATTAGACATGGAAGAGAAGGGGTTTATGGGAGTTGATAAAGCTGGTAGTGTGCTGTGGAATGTAACACCTATTCTGCTTAGTCCGTTCTAGGTGAGCCCCGAAGAGGCAATAATATGAGAGAGATGGGACGGAAGCCCATCACAGTCAGGGCTGAAATGTCTATTGATACAGTACGCGGGTGCGGGCAGTTCGGTAAGATGGGGCGTAAGCCCGCCATGGAGATGGTGAACTTGTCTGAGGATTGTTAGTTATGGGAGTATGGTGGCAGCACTAGCAACACATATTATTAGTGTGTGTGCAGGAGAGTGGAAGGGGGAGTGGGTTTTGTGGATTCTCTGATGGCTAATTGGTGAGCACCTGAATAGGGTGTGTATCTAACATGATCTAAAAGGAAGTGAGCCTAGACCACATGGGACCGGACCTCTAACCCCTGATGAAGCCAGGTTAGCTGGTGAAACATGTCGGGGAGGTCAGGCATGACGTTTTAAATTGTGATTATTCACCTCTGTCTACAAGTACCACTCGCTGCAGAGGGTGTCAAAAGAGAGCCTTATTTGTCCCGTGTCCATTAGATTAGGGACGATCGCCCAAGTAGGAGGCTTGGGATCCCTCACTGGAGTTAATAATTTGCTGTATATTTAAGGCTTTCCTGTTGGTAGGTGGGGTTCCACCAGATTTGATAATGGAAAAGGAGCTATTCCTTCCTTCAGAAGTAGAAAGGGTTAAATGGTGAGGTTAGAAATCAGGTTTTTAGATAGTGTTTATAGAGGTTAAGAGTTATACATAATAAAAGTTATGTTTTAGTGTTTTATAGATAGAGAACTGATAGAGTTTAAGTTTGCCTATGGCAAAATAGTAAATATAGTGTTAGGATTGCATCTCGATCACGGTAGTTTAAAACCTTCATGATAAAAGGCCGTGCTGGTGAACTCGGCAGCAGGGGTCTGGTTGGGATGCGTTGCACCCTCTCAATAACAAAGCAGGAGGCTAATGAGATTGGTTGTAGCACCATGCGAATTAAGTCTTCCGTGAATTTTTCCGAATGCATCTCCTTCCGCCCTCTCCTGGGAGACCCAGTATGTGCACATAGTTCCTGCGATTGCGGTTTTCTGCATCTTCTACCCTTTCCTGCAGGATTTTAATTTGCTGTTGCATAGCGGTGGTTGCCCACACTTGGTTGACCGTTGAATCCTCCACCTCACTGATACGATGTTCTGCCTCAGTGGTTCTTTCCCTCACTCTGTCCATGTCCGCCCGCAAGCATTTCAGATTGGCTTAAATGTGATCGATCTTAACTGTCAGGGCAGTTTGGCATGAGGCAAGAGCTGCCATTATTTTATCAGTGTCTAAAGCAGCTTGCGAGGCCATAGCCTCCTCCTCTGTTTGACTCATAGCATCCACTGCAGGTGGTGCAGACGTAGGCAGCTGGGATGACCCAGTTTTGCGGCCCATATACTCTACCCCGCAATACAGTACAACAGGATTTTCGTGAGACCTGAAGTCCACCCCCTCCTCTGAATGTGAACTGAGCACTGGATGTATCACAGAGTCCAACAATTGTGGCCTAAGTTGCCCGTAGTAATTGTAATGGAGGAGAGTCCCACACTAGCATATAATAGGGGCAGACCCTCGGGGCCGCGAGTATGCCCCCCACTTTCTGTTCCCTGAGAGGATGTGCCAATGCAAATTTCCACAGGAATAGGTCACCTATTAACCACAGAAGTATCTCCCAGTTCTGGGGGCAGCTAGAGTGTTCACAGCCAGGGACAAGGGCCAAAGAGGTATTGTTTTAAGACACAGCTCAGAGCAGGTCCTGGTTGTTTAAAGAAAAAAGGGGTGGGCACCCCTAGAGATCACTGCTGTCCTCCCGTTAAAAAGGTTTAAATAACCTTGGTACCTCCGGGCTGTTTGGGCAGTCCAAGACTCCTGGGGGAAGTTGCCTCAAGCTCTCCCCTCTGTGGTAACCTGCTCCGGGGAAAAAGCTTGACCAGCCCAGCGCCAGCCTCCTCTCCCACCGCTTGGCACCGATGCAGCCGACGGGTACCTGCCATGTCACCGGGGTCTCTGCAGAAATGCGTCCCTCACCTCGCTCCAGCCTCAGGATCGCAGCACCAGTTCTCTCCTCTCTCACCGATGTCCCTGCACTCCAGAGAGGCCTCTAAGCTGGGGTTAGAAAATGGCCGCAGTTCCCACCACTAGGTCTGATCTTCTCAGCAGCCGGCTTCTGTCCTGTGTCAGTCCGTAGGCACCGGACACGGGCTCCAACTGCCCAAAGATCCTCAGCAGCCTTGTTTCGGGCAAATTAAGAGGTCTGAGTCGGGTATCTTTAGGGCAAATCAGGATTCTAACAGGATTTTCGGCAGAGCTTACTCGTCTTGCGTCCTTAATCCATGCCGGCAAGCCACGCCCCTGTCCCTCTAAACTTTGATCTCAAACAAGCAGAAGACTGATCAGAGATGAAGCCAAGAGGTGCATGAGCACTCTGGATGAACTGCAGAGATCTACAGCTGAAGTGGGAAAGTCTGTCCATAGGACAACAATCAGTCGTACACTGCACGTATCTGGCTTGTATGGAAGAGTGGCAAGAAGAAAGCCATTTCTCAAAGATATCCATAAAAAGTCTCGTTTAAAGTTTGCCACAAGCCACCTGGGAGACACACCAAACATGTGGAAGAAGGTGCTCTGGTCAGATGAAACCAAAAATCGAACTTTTTGGCCACAATGCAAAATTATATGTTTGGCGTAAAAGCAACACAACTCATCACCCTGAATACATCATCCCCACTGTCAAACATGGTGGCGGCAGCACATGGTTTGGGGAAACTGCTTTTCTTCAGCAGGGACAGGAAGATGGTTAAAATTGATGGAAATGGATGGAGCCAAATACAGGACCATTCTGGAAAGAAAACCTATTGGAGTCTGCAAAGACCTAAGACTGGGACGGAGATTTATCTTCCAACAAGACAATGATTCCAAACATAAAGCAAAATCTACAATGGAATAGTCAAAGTCAAAGTCCAGACCTGAATCTGTGGAAAGAACTGAAAACTGCTGTTCACAAACACTCTCCATCCAACCTCACTGAGCCCGAGCTGTTTTCCAAGGAATTATGGGCAAGAATTTCAGTCTCTTGATGTGGAAAACTGATAGAGACATACCCCAAGCGACTTGCAGCTGTAACTGCAGCAAAAGGTGGCGCTACAAAGTATTAATTTAAGGGGGCCGAATAATTTTGTACGCCCCACTTTACAGTATTTTACTTTTTACAAAAGTTTACATTATCCAAATTTTGTTCCACTTCACAATTGTGTCCCACTTGTTGTTGATTCTTCACAAAAAAATTAAAATGTTATATCTTTATGTTTGAAGCCTGAAATCTGGCAAAAGGTTGAAAAGTTCAAGGAGGCCGAATCCTTTCGCAAGGCACTGTAGGTGAACAATATCTTTACAACTCAATTGTATGTAACCAAGAGAGTCCAATAAAAATGATCCATGTGCATTTTTCAAATTCAAAGAAACTTTATTGAAGAACATAATGGACATATTATGATAAAAGCAAAATAATGTAGAAGGAATGTGTACATAAGAGATGTGGAGCAAAATAATTACGTGCGGACTTCCGCACCATCATTACAAGTATAACAAGTGTGCACGTCAAAACTGTAACTGCAATTTCAAGTGACAAATAAAACAGAAGTACAACTTAAGTGGTGTGCAGTGTCTTCTAACTGTGATCACGTATTTGAAGTTTCGGTAAATCAATACCCCATACTCTAGATTGGGTACAATAGGTAACAATAAACATGGTATAGACTACACACGAATAAACACAAAAACCACACATACAGTACAAGAGGAAGGGGGGAGGCAGAGAAAAGAGAGAGAGAGAGGGAAAAAAAAAAAAAATAGGAAGGGGGGGGGGGTGGGGGGGGGGATACAAGAACCATCACGGGAGGCCAAAATAGCTTTCCTTTGGGACTCACCCAAGTCCTGTGTCCAAATTGCAGAGGTTTTTTCTTAAAAGTGAAGTCCCCTTTCTAGGAGAAACTTGAATGGTTATTATAGATTCGATCTAAAAGAAATAGAAAAGTATTAGGGGGTGGGTTGGTTTTGAAAAAAACCCATGAAAACCAGGTTGGGAACACGCAAGCAGTTGGTCAGGGCTATGAGAAATCAGCTCCCCCATTCTCTGCATAGAATCAATTTTCAGCGTACCATTCTTCCAGTGGGGAGATGCGGATATTTCCACTTTCGCGTAAAATTTGGATTTAGCTGCCTGCAACAGGTAACGGAGGGGGATTTCTTAAATCCTATTTATGGGAAAAATCAAACATTTTAAAGCAGCAGGGCCTCCGGTGAATCAGGAACCATTACTCCCGTCACTTCCTTGATTACTGTTATAACTGCAGACCAGAACCCCCTAAGCTGGGGACAGCCCCACCAAATGTGCGTCATGGTGCCCTCTCCGCTCCCACACCTCCAACATTGATCTGATACTGTCGGGTACCACTTATGTAAAACTGTAGGCACCCTGTACCATCTGGAAAGCAATTTATAACACGTTCCTGATATTTAGAGGCTATCAAAAGCTTTATTGGGTCAATTGAAAACAAACTATTTCCATTGCAAGTCAGAAAAGGAGAGTCCCAACTCATTCTCCCAGTGACGGCAAAAGGAAGGCAGCTGGGCGGAGGGAGCGGAGAGCAACATTTTATACATAATGGAAAGGGCATGGCCTGGACTGGATGTGGCTAAGATGGTCAGTGGGCGGCCTGTGCAAGTCCAATTTAGATTTCATCTTGTCGAAGAAGTGGGACAGCTGGATATATTGATAAAAGGCTCCTGCAGGTATAACACCCTCAGCACAGATGTCACAGCATGGTTTCAGCGTCCTGCACCCGAACATGCATAAGCGCAAGGGAGTAATTTTGTGCCCCCGAGGAAGACCGCTGCTGATGCTCCAGGAGGGAATTCCGGATGGTCAGTGACTGGTACACAGGGACCATCACGATCAATTAAGTTGAAGGAGTTTCTCTGAACAAAGAGCGTGGTCAGAGTGTGTCTCATACTAAAGGAGATGATTATGGATCGATGGAGTCCAGACCCAGGGGAGCACCGCTACCGACATAGGACATAAATTTGCCGCCAAACGCACCCACAACCTCCTATTTTGATCCAGGGCCAAAGCCAGAAATCGCGCATATGCCGCCGCTAAATGATATAGTCTGCAATCTGGGAGACCTACACCCCCAGCATCTTTCGGCCTAATCAGCACATCATATGCATTTCTAGGCTTATGGGCCGCCCAAACAAACGCCGGGAAGCATCGCCTAAGACTCTTCCAAAATGAGGCGGGGTTGATAGAATCGTTTGAAATAAATACAGAAATTTCGGGAGCACAGACATTTTCAGCGCATTTAGTCTACCAAACCAGGAAAGATCTTTTTTAGACCAGGCCTCTAGGTCATTGATTGTCTGATTAAGCAGAGGGATGAAGTTATCTGCAAATAATTTGGAAAGATCAGCAGAGATACGAATCCCAAGGTAAGAGATACCCCCTCTGGGCCAGGTGAACGGGAAATTCGATTGAAGGAGCTGTTGTTCCAACGAAGAGAGGCCAACATTCAGGGCTTCCGATTGAGAGGAGTTGATCTTAAAGTTGGACCAATTACCAAATTGCAAGATCACCGCCATCAAGGCCGGGAGCGAAATATGTGGGTTTGTAATATAGACTAAAAGGTCATCGGCAAACGCTGAGCATTTATACTCACGCGCTCCAATGTTGACCCCCCCTAATATCGGGGTTAGGCCCTAAAGAAGCCAACAGGTTCTCCATAATCAATACATACAAAAGCGGGGATAGGGGACAACCCTGCCTCGCCCCATTGAAAATGGAGAACGGCTCAGAGAGGGATCCATTGACCTTGACACGTGCTGAAGGGGAAACCCATAAAAAGCGGGGAATTAGAAAGAAAATAGGGGGCCCAACCCCTGTTTTGTCAAGGTCGATGAAGAGAAGACCATGATATCCTGTCGAGGCCTTTCTCCGCATCAAGCGACAGGACCACCACAGGAAGCCTGTGCGACCGAGCATGATGGATAATGTCCACTGTTTTGATTGTGTTATCTCGTGCCTCCCTACCAGGCATGAAGCCTACCTGGTCAGGATGCACGAGAGAACCAAGTAGGGGGTTAAGCCGATTCGCTATCAACTTAGCATACATTTTAATGTCTACGTTCAAGAGTGATATGGGGCGATAGCTACTACAGGCATGCGGATTCTTCCCTGGTTTGGGAACAACTACAATATGTGCCATAGTCACCTGAGGCGGAAAAGGTGTCCCAGGGGAGATGGCATTAAACGTCTGCAGAAGCACAGGTGCCAATTGCTCTGGAAAGGTTTGTAGAATTTGGCCGTAAAGCCATCAGGACCAGGCTCTTTCCCCCGGAAAGGGCCTTAATCACCATCTCAAGCTCCTGCAGCGAGAAAGGGTCCTCCGGCTGCTGGGAGACTGACGACGGGATCTTGGCAGAGAGGGAGTGGTGAGGAAAGGTACCTCCAGCATGGGCGTTAGAGGAGGGGGGAAGGTTGTACAATTTAGAATAAAAGGCCTGGAAGGTCTTAGCGATGTCCATGGTGCAGTGTCCAACAGCGTCTGCAAGGAGTCTGATAGATGGAATGTGGGGGTTGGGCTATGCGAGAGCGGAGGGGCCCTGGCAGCATAAAGGCCAAAACTTATTTCCATATTCATAAAATTTGCCCCGACAGCGCTGCAACACACCGCCCCACGCAGCCTCAAGAAGTCTCTTGACTTCTAACCGCACATCCTGCAATTCCCGAAGCACCGCAGAGGAAAGGGCACGTTTATGCAGTAACTCTAATTGATGCACCCTAGACATTGCCGAGGCAAGAGCTGACGCCCGACCCCGCTTAAGTCTGGCACCATGTTTGACCAAGACCCCTCTAATCACACATTTAAGGGCCTCCCACTGGATCGCCAGTGAGGAGGAATCCGCCAAGGTGCTGCTCTTGGAATTGAGAGATAGTTCTACGGACTTCCGCCTCACAGAGGGAATCCGAGAGCAGGGATTCATTTAGTTTCCAAATTCCACATGGGTCGCTGCACAGTGGAAAGTCGGAAAGGGGGCAAAAAACTGGCGCGTGGTCTGAACCCCAGTATATTCCCCAAAAAGGGGTAGTCTCACCATTGGCAGAGCAGAATGCTGAACCAGTATGTGGTCCAGACGACTATAAGACCCATGGGGAGGGGAAAAGAAGGAGTAGTCTCTGTCGGAGGGATGTTGCAACCACCATACGTCACAGAGCTGTAGCTGGAAAAACGCCCTCTTCACTTTTTTGATGATAACATATGACAAAGCCGATTTACCCGACGAATTATCTAGCGTGGGGTCTAGGGTAACATTGAAATCTCCGCAGAGTAACAAAGTCCCCTGAACCAATGGGATGGCTGTGTCAATGAGATGATCAAAAAAAGGTAGCCTGGGCAACGTTAGGAGCATAGGCGTTAATGATGGTATACAGCCGCCCCTCTACAGAGTGGACTAGTATAAGGTAACGGGCCTCTGGATCAGTGACACAGGTGATGACCTGGTGGGTCACAGAGCGATGGATTGCTATGGCTACTCCCCTGGATCTGGACTGGTGAAAATTTGCAAAATGCCATGTCATATAGTGTCTATTTTTGATGCGTGGGGCACAACCTATTTTAATGTGTGTTTCCTGGAAACAAATTATGTCAATCTTCCTGCGATGGAAATAATGCAATACTTGTGCTCGCTTCTCAGGTGTGTTCAAGCCTTTAGCGTTGAATGATGTGATGCTAAGGGTCGCCATGGTACTTGCCAGGGCAATAAGGACAGCTGGTCAATAAGGCGGCGGAGAACCCCGGGCCTGTGAGGGAAAGAGGAAAGGGCGATAGGGAAAAGAGAGAAAAGGAAGCGGAGGAAGAGAAAAAAAAAAAAAGGGGGGGGGGAGGGGTGGAGGGACCACACACAGAAGGGACACAAGACCCAAAAACAAAACACCAGACAGAAAAAACAATAACAGGCAAAAATCAAAGCAGACTTATACGGGCCTGCAGTGTATCTCAAATCAAGAATTACCACAAGTTTAACAGGAAAAAACCCGTAACACAGGAAACCTAGCGCAGGAGTTCCACCTACTGGGGGAACAAGGGCTTTGCATAGGGACGGGAAAGAAAACCTCTAATAAAGGATATGGCTATATCCGGCATCTAAGAAAAAACTTTGAGATGGTGAAAAAAAGGAAAAACCAGCACCCTGTGCCGAGCAACCTTAACAAAGAGTGCCAAATTGGAATCACACAGGAAAGATCCCTACAGTTAGGACATCTAATCAGTGTGAGCTTGTAATTCAAGAGAGAAATCTCCCCTCACAGTCCACTCAAGTTCCCCTTAGTAGAAGAAGGGGTGGGCCTTGGAGCCCGGTGAGATTTGGGAAAGTCCTGGTTCCCGCGGGCGAGATGCTCTGCTCCGCGGCTCCCGCGGGGGAACAGCAGTGGGAGACCCGGGAGAGACCGGTGAAAGGCGCTTCCGCTGGGTCACGGCAGAGGGGGGGAAGGAGGAGAAACGGCCAGCCCCAGAGGGGAAAAAATTTTAAGTTTGAGAGAGGAGAACAGCAGGCAATTTTTGGATGAAGGTGTAAGATCTGCTTATCCATACGGATAGGAGAGAAAAGGGGGATACCACAATAGAAAGGGAATTTTTCCCAAAAATGTCCAGGTTGGTTCAATGTTGTTCTGGGCTAGAGAAACCCTAGACAGGTCTTGTAGGTTTTAATAGGGGTGTTAGGTTTAAGTCAAGATTTTTCCTCTGGTTCATAAAGGATTCCCTTTTTTCATATTGAAAAAATGGATCCACAGATCAATTCGAGGTCTGGGGTCTTTGGGGGTTCGGCGGCCTTAAGCCGGTGAGCCCTGTCGATCTCAATATGAGTAGGCCCTTTTTAAAGATTTGGGGAAAAGCACTTTGAAAAGGTCAATTTGGGGGAGGGTTTTCAGGGAGACCCCGGACACGAAAGTTTTTCCCGCCTGCCCCTGTTTTCCAGTCGTCCAGGTGTGGTAAGGAGAAACTGGGCAGAATGCTGGGAAAACTTCCCTTTCGGGGGGCCAAGTAGCCGAGGTCGTATTGAGTTTGGGCCCAAAAGTCCCCCTTTTGGTTTTTTAAGGATGCCAGCTCCGTTCGAAAGGATGGGGAATTTCTTGTTTACACCCCTTCCAACCGCTTTCTTTAAACAGAAAAGTCTGCTCTGGAGGGGAGAATTTTCCCTACGGAGATCCCCAAGTGTGGCCGGCCCATTGTCTTCTGATGTTTCGCCCGCAGGGAGGGGGGTGGAGGCATAAGGTAAAAGGATATGTGGAGGAAAAAGCGAACACTGACGAAGTGCTGCAAACTAGGGGTGGTTGAAGACCGCTGGGAATGGGGCAGAGAGGGGGGCAACGTCCGAAGGACGAGGAACTCTGACGTGCTGAACTCGGGATTTACACATTGTAAGGCACCCAAAGAGGTTTGGGATCTGGCTGTGAGTTGGAGAGGGTGCCCCAAAAGCCCCCGTTAAACCCATGCGGGGATTGGGGGAAACCGGGGCTTTTGGAAAAAATAAAAGGGGGAGAGTCCTGAAGTAGGTGGGGTATGCGGGGTCGGGAGGAGGTAGCGCCGGGCCTGTTACGGGGTGCTCCAAGGGGTCCTGGGGGGCGGAATTTCAGCCAACCTAAAAAGCCCTAAAAGGGCTCTCCCTGTATGGGCTGGGGACATTTAATAGGGCCCAGGGGAAACCGTCCTGGAGAGCAATGAAGCCCCAAAAGGAGAGCCATTTTGGGCTGTGTGAGGGCCCCAAAAGGGTCCCCCAAATTTAAATGGAAAGGGGGCCCTTTTGATGCAGGGAGAGTCACAATAGGCATCCCTGTCCACTAGTCCCTTAGCCTGGTAACTGGGTATGCCCCTGAGTATGGCGCCAAACCTCCAACCCCTCGGGCACTTATCTCAGCAGGATCAGAGGGCCGGGTTCCTGCGGGTGCATGATCCGCTGGTGAGCTGCTGACAATGGCCGGGTAGATGTCCTGCAGGCGACGGCGCTCCGGCCACAGTGAGTGCGCCGCGTGGTGAGGAGTCTGGCTTGTTCCTCTGTAGGCGGAGAGCCCTTCGTGGAACCGCAGATGCCGGGTGATCCGGATCTCGACTGCCCGGGCGAAGCCGCGGGTCGCGGTGGAACGGAGGCCTACAGGTGTCGGCAGACACCGCGGGTCGATCACTACAACTAGCCGCGTGCCGGGTCCACCATGCAGCGGCGGGCCATCCTTGCGAGTCCCTGCTGCTCCTGCCGGCCGGAGAGAGTAAGCTGCTGCGGCAGGGAAAAAAACTGGTCCAGGGCCCCCTTGGTGGAACCGGGACGCTGGGCAGACTTGGACCTCTGCTTTTTGGTAGTTCTCCCCATCTTTTGGCTGGAGAAAGGAGCCGGAATGGTGGTAGAGGCACGAGGAGCACCCTAGGCTGCTTCTTCACACCACCATGGCTAGGCCACGCCCCCCCATGTGCATTTTTCAACAGATGTGGCTACTCATTTCCAAACACAGTCTTATAAAGACCAATGCAAAATTACCTGCTTGGATGATGGCAGTCTTCAAAAGAATTAGTAAACCTAGAATCCCTTAATATGGACTAGATTACTCACCACACCTGAGTGCAGGTCTTAATCTATAACAAGTGATGCTACAGTAGACTTATAATGACACGTCTGGTATCACCATGGATCATAAGAGCCCAATGATATAGCGTGGAAGGAACAGACAATGCTGCACCAGCAAGAGTTTGAGATGCTGTGCAAGATGGGAAACGTTAATGGGTGGGGGGCTTAAATGTCTCAGCTTAATGGGGTACTGAAACGGCTGATTACAGCCCTGGTCTATTGCACAGTTTCTGGCTTTTGTGGTGCTAGTAACCACTTATTCACTTTAATATCTGAAAAATACGCATTCACTTACCGCTGGTCCAAACATTGGCTGAAACTGGTCAACCAGAACATAATTTACGTCTTCATCCTCACCTGCAATAATAAAATACTCTGTTTAAGACATAAATTAATAAAATGAATTTTATAAAGCTTCCAGTGCCATTTCCAGATGCAGTTCAAAACCTTGAAAAATGAGTCGTGCAACAGATGACAAGTAAGCACTCTATGGCCCATTCATCTAAGACTATGTCTCCTCTGCACAGGAATACGATTGTATTTTCAGCGCTTTAAAGAGACCCTGTCACATAGTTTTTGCCCCCCTGGCTGAGGAAACAGAACAGCTAGTGCAGACAAGCTGTTTTCCAGTGCTGAGTCCCTTAATCTGTAAGATGCTGTAATTTTCGTTTTATTTAATGCTCAAATCTGCAGTTAGTTCAGCCAAGAGTCATTCAAGAGTCCCTTCAGAGTGTCAGTTTTTTTCAGAACTCCCTCCAAACGGTAAGGCTAACCCCGCCCACCTCAACTGACAAAGTCCAAGTTACTTTGAATAGGTAGAAACGATGTAATAACTGTCCCATGAGGCGGAGCTACTTTTTGTAGGGTGGAGCTAACACATCTCAATGAAATAAGATTTAAGGGGTAAATGCTCTAAAACTGCTGCATCTATACAGAATAAGGCACAGTGCTTGGGAACGAGCAGGTCTGACACTAGCTTGTGCTGCCCTCAGCAAGGGGGGCACAACCTATGTGACAGGTTCCCTTTAAGTTTTTTAAAAGCGCCAAAGATACGATCGTTCCTGCAGCCCCATAGGCGGCAGTAGAAAATACGAGCTGAGACTTCCGGGGGCGGAGCTACCAAGTGTAGTCGCCTTTTAGCTGAGCTCCCGCACCGGAGCAAAACATCTAAAGTGCCCCAGAGTACATAGAGACTGACAGACGGCAGTGGGGACAAATGTCACCCCGGAGGTCCAGGAGTGGAAACTCCGCAGGTTCCGACTGTGTGCGAGGGCGCCCGCCAGTTCATCGGAGCCCGTGCAGAGGACGACAAGAATGCCGAGAGCATACCCTCTTATTGGAGAGGAACAACGGATGTCAGTGCCGCTCTGAGGCAGGACCAGAGGACACGGACGGCGAGATTGTAGCCGATGATTTTGCTGCTGGGCGGAGCTGCTCCCGCGGAAAACTGGGCCAACTATCACCATCCTCGGTCGGTTGCATGATAACACAGAGCGACAGAGGTATTGGGACTAGGGTGAGATTACGCAGGATTGAGAGAGGGGAGAAGACACGGGTCCAGCTAAAGCCCCTTGCATGTACTGTGTCAGTAATGGCTAGCCCCCCCAGCCGAAGACGGCGGGAAATCAAGTCATCTTTGCCCTCGTTACAATCACCTGCCCAGGGAAGAAGCATTTATTCATTTGCACCATATACCCTGAAGCCTCCCAAAAAACGAGGTCGGCATCGAGACCCTTGTCACTAGGCCCTGAGACATGGGTTACTCTGGCACAGACACGCCATTATTGGAAAAATCTACTCAGCGTTACGGCCCCGCCCCCTTCTTCTCCAATAGTGTTGAGCGATTACGTTGGCTATCGACATCGATCGATAGTCGACCACCATCGATAAGGTTTTCTATAGTCGATCATCTCCGATGACCAATAAAGTCTATGGGAAAGCAACCAAACACCTTCATTCTTACACCCAAACAAACGGCTGAGAAGCAGGAATTAACAGCCACAACAGTCCAAATGATATCCTGCTACAGGTCTTAGGCACAACACTTAGGCTATAAAAGCCACAGAAAAAAAGTCACACCAACATTCACTATCCCTGTCTTGTACCACAGCTGACCCCTACACCTGCATCACCCACAAATTAAAAGGTGCCAGAATGCAGTATGAAAAATGACCATCATTTTACTTGAACTGGACATTGAATATCCCCTGTCCTGGAACCAAGCATGAGACCAACCTGCATGACCCCCAATTGTAAAAAAGTGCCCGGAAAAATGAGTCTTTCAACCACCAATTTAGTTTTCACTGGATCACTGGACATGACTATACCTGTCCTGGAGCCACGCATGAGCCAAACCTGCATGACCCCCACAATTAAAAAGTGCCAGAAAACGGATTCTTTCACCACCTTTTAGTTTCGCTGGACATTGACTATACCTGTTTCCTGGGCCACAAGCATGAGCCCCAAAACCTGCATAACCCCCAGATTTAAAAAGTGCGGAAAAAGGAGTCTTTCCACCACCATTTTAGTTTCAACTGGACATTGACTTATACCTGTCCTGGGCCACAGCATACCCCAAACTGCTGACCCCACATTTAAAAAGTGCCGGAAAAAGGAGTCTTTTCAACCACCATTTTAGTTTCACTGGACAATTGACTAACCTGTCCTGGCCAAAGCATGATACCCAAACTGCTGCAATGACCCCCACATTTAAAAAGTGCCGAAAAGGAGTCTTTTTTCAACCACCATTTTTAGTTCACCACTGGAACAGTGAACTATACCTGTCCTGGCCAAGCAATGAGCCCCAAACCTCAATGAACCCCGACATTAAAAAGTGCGCGAAAAAGGGAGTCTGTTCAACCACCTTTTAGTTTCACTGGACATTGACTATACCTGTCTGCTACAGCCAATGAGCTCCAACCCTGCCATGACCCCCCACAATAAAAAGTGCCGGAAAAAAGAGGCCTTTCAAACCACCATTTTAGATCACTGTACATTGACTATACCTTTCCTGGGCCACAGCCGGCATGAGCCCCAAACCTGCATTAGCCCCCCAGATTTAAAAAGTGCCGAAAAGGAGTCTTTCAACCACCATTTTAGTTTCCACGGGACATTTACTAGACCTGTCCTGGCCACAGCATAGCCCCAACCCTGCATGACCCCCAATTAAAAAGTGCCGGGATAAAAGGAGTCCTTTCACCCCACCATTTAGTTTTTCACATGGACATTGAACAATACTGTCCTGTGCCACAGGCATAGCCCCAAACCTGCAAGACCCCCACATTTACAAAGTGCCGGAAAAGAGTCTTTTCAACCACCATTTTAGATTCACTGGACATACTTACTGTCCTGGGCCACAGCATGAAGCCCCAAACCTCATAGGCCCCAACCAGATTTAAAAAGTGCTGGAAAAGGAGTCTTTCAACCACCATTTTATTTTACACTGGACATTGACTATACCTGTCTGTGGCAACACATGAGCCGCAAACCTGCAGTGACCCCCACATTTAAAAAGTGCCTGAAAAAGGAGTCGATTCAACCACCATTATTAGTGTTCACTGACATTGAACTAAACCTGTCCCTGGCCACAGCATGAACCCAGGGCGGAGTGTTACAGTGGGTGCGGTGAGAGCCCCTGCTGGCGTCCTGTCATCTATTAACACGCAGGTTAAAAATGCCTGATAACACAGCAACGAAAAAACTGTCCGTGCTGAAGCAAAAGTGCGGAAGCGGAAGTGTGGAACTCCAGCCTTCTCAGTACACAGTCAATACCTGTGTAGCGCTTTTGCCCCTCCGTATGAGTGTGGACAAAATGAGCTCACTTGGAAATACTATTGGTTAATGCTCCTGTTACAACCCAGGTGCCCTTTATCTTGCATCTTTTTTCACATTTTACTCAACGTTCTGAGGAAAAATGGTCTCTGTACTTTGTTCTCTGTCCGTGCTCCATACACCATGTCCCTCTGAATAACCTACATCGTTCAAGTTTTTCCTGTAAGCCTCCCTATGTACAATTCAGAGGAATTTTTTTAAACAAACCAAGCTATTTTTTGGTACATGCAATTTTTTAGTACTTAATTCTAGAAAACACATTTTTAAATCCGGATGGAATCCCACCATGCTTGTTTCTCTTTTTAATTGTATTAAATGGGTTGTCACAATAAAGGGAATGATAGCCTATGTTAAAGATCTTGCAATAAACAAAGTCATTTTTGCATATATGTGATCCATTAACAGTGTCCTACCTATTCCTGTTTCTTGACAGCAGCACCATCACCCTTGAGCCACTCTGACCATTGTGAAGACAAATGTCTGATAGAAACAACATTTTTTTAGAATATGGACCTGTAGTATATCTGCATGTGCACAGCAAAAGCATCCAAAAAATCAAAAGCATGAACCTAGAGCACTTTGGAACAATTGTGAAGAACAAATGTCTATAGAAAACAACATTTTTTAGAATAGGACCTGTAGTATTTGCTGCATTGCAAAGCAGCATGACCCAAAAAATTTCATAAAAATGACTTCTCAGCCACTGTTAAAAATTGTGAAGGAGAAATGCCACTTAGGAAGCCACATTTCTGTTCCAAAGGACCATGATTTATGCCTGTATCTCAAGCAACATGACCCCAAAAAAATTATAAATATGACTTCTCACTCAGCCACTGTTAAAATTGTGAGGGAAAATCACTTAGAATCCACATTTCCTGTTCCAAAGGACCATGATTATACTTTATCTCACCAGCAATCATGACCCCAAAAATTATAAATAATGCTTCTCAGCCACTGTTAAAATTGTGAGGGAGAAAGGCCACTTTAAAAGCCACATTTCTGTTCAAAGGACCATAATTATTGCTGGTATCTCACAGCAACATGAACCCCAAAAAATTTATAATATGACTACTCAGCCACTGTCTAAAAATTGTTAGGCAACATGACCCAAAACCATTGACAATGTTGAAAAATTCTAAAGATGAAGTGGGTAAATGGAATATGGTTTAGTCATGAAACCTTGGTGTCCATTTAGTCTCCCTCACAGCAAATCCAGCAAAATGAAACTGTTGGGAATCTGCAGAATAAAATTGCAGTAAGAAATGATCATGTTTTAAAAAAATAAGTTTTTCAAGAGGACCATTTCTGTTTGGAGAGGAATGTGAAAGTAGACCAGCAACGAATTCGGTGACCTCGGCAATTGGGGACCTACAACATCATCAGAGATCCATGCCTGATTCATGCTTGAAGAAGAGTCGAAACGATCCACATTACTGTGAAAGCCGGATGCGTTTGTGCTGTAAATGACCTCGCTCCAGCTGTGCTGAGTCCCGATCAGATATGACGCTGGCTGCTGGTGCAGGACAAACACCTCATCGGTGTGGCGAGCCACTCGGGCCATTCGTCCATTTTGTATACCAGAAGTCTTTGGGTCGAACACATACAAAAACATCGGTGTTGAGACGCAGATAGTCGAGCACGCATGATCTAATAAGCTGGTCTCTGGTGTTGTATGGTGTGGCCTGCATTGCATGCGTTGGTGAGGTGGTAAATAAAAGATTGCCAGAGGTCGACCCATTAGGCTTCTCCACCTTTGCCTGCTGCTGCCGCTACGGCTTACTTGGCACTCTACTTGCTGTCCCTACGTCGCTGCTTTGTTCCACCGTGACATTTGAAGAACTTGAAGCAGGGACGCAAACAAATTCTCCAGTTGAATCATCAGCAAGGTCTCCAGGTCTTCCTGCATTTAACTCTCTATTGGGTGGGTGGGAAGGAAAGGTGCTTAATTTTGATTTGAACGGGTATCCAGAGGGGGCCACCCAGATAACCGTGTTGCATTTTGATGGCCTTAATGCGAGGAATCATGTTGGAGGAAATGAGCATCCAAGCACTCATGTGAGAGATGGAGCCTTGATTCCCAAGCCTCCTGGGTTTGAGGGGGCACTAGCAAACTCATCTTCCTCATCTGCCTCAAATGTCACGCCAACCTCTTTCCCAAAGGAGGGACGTCGGTGTTCCAAGGAATACCTCCTCCTCGCTTCCTCGTCACAGCTTCAACACAGACCTGACTTGCCTCAGATGATGCACCATGAGAGCTGGAGGTGCCGCCTTTGCACTAGCTCTTGGACCCTGAACCACTGCTAATAAGACCGATAAATTGAGACCTGTCGGGCCTTGCGGATTGACGGAGAGAAAGGCTCCGTGTCTGCATCTGTGTCCGTCTCTCCTCCGTCGCTGCGGACCGATGATATTTCAATGTCCAACGGATCGTGTCCCAGAACTATGACACCACAATGCTCATAGCCTGACTAAGGCATCGTCCGCCCGACCATTTTGGAGCTTCTTCTAAACTGCAAGGATGTGCAGAGCCTCTTTCACCTGCCTCCCACTGCTCGTGGCTCAACACCCCGAGGTCCGCACAGCTGCTTGTCAGCCCATGTTGTCACTTCGTACTGCGTAATGGCATAACGCCAGCCCCACAATCCGCAGAGTAATGGGAGGTGGAATTCAAGCGTGTTGCCACGTCAACAATGAGACGGTTTGACGGGGAGGCCGAGCGGACGCTGCAAGACGCAGCCAGGCGGGACCGAAGCAGGTGCGAACGGCGGAAGTGCGGAATCAGACTCGATCCTCTTCAGCAGGCAGTCCAGACCCGGGTAGCTCTTTAAAATTTCTGGACGACAAGGTTCATGACATGTTGCCAGGCAGGGATGTGCTCCAAGCCTTCCGATCTTAAGGCGGCACAGCAGATTTCGCTCCGTTATCGCACACCACCTTGCCTGGCACATAGGTTCTTGTCACCCAGCCAGCGCTTCGTCCTCCGTTGCGGAGAGCCGTCCACAGCTCCTGACCTGTGGTGTGTAACGGTCCTCCAAAGGCAGATTAATTTCATCACGGCCTTGTGTCGCTGGGCAACGTGATGCCACCAGAGGAACCTTGGGGGAAAGAGCCCTGCACCATCCCTGCGGGTTTTGCAAGAGCGTTCGCCGAGACCTGAGAGCCACCGTCACCCTACCAGAACAGTCCACCCATCTCACTCCAGGAGCAGTCACAGAGATATAGAGCGGCCTTGGCCGTGCCTTACTAGTCCATTGTCGGTGGTGAATGGACTTTTCCGGACACAGAATGCGACAACACGCCTTGAAATTTTAGATGACACTGGCTGGACCAGGCAGGGACGGCTTTTCTGGCAAAGAAATGCCTGCTCGTCATCTGGTATTGGGGACAGGCGAGGCCATGACGTGGCGGAACCCATCTGTTGTCCCACAAACGGAAGGCAACTTTTCCAAGCCAAAAGCCTGGCAAATCCGATGGTTTTGGTTAAAGTGTTTTCTTCTGCTCCCAAACCTGAAGACAGAAGGCTGGCTGCTAGACTGGCCGCTGTACGGCGTGCAGTTCGTCAAACTGTCGGAAGGAAAGGGGTAGGAAGGTCCTCCTGGTGTGTGCTGGTGGTACTCGGGCGAATCGCGGGAGGGCTGAAGCGGAGGCTGATCCCCTGATCAGACTCTGAGAACATGGCAGCTGAAGGACGCTTGGGGTGGCGGAGGAGGAGGAGTCCCCCGGAGAACAGAGGTGTGAACATTGGTTGGAGGCACCGGCGTCGGTCTGGCCTTTTGGCCAATGATCCCCTTCCATTTCACTCATGCATTCCGTCTGCATGTGACTGGACCATGTTGGTGGTGGTTTAACCACTTAAGGTTCTTTGCCTTCTACTTATGCGTCTTACGGCAAAAGGCTGGCATATGACATCGCTGGTGAATCAGAGGCTTTTGCTCAAAGAAGGACATTCTTTCAGAGGTCCTGGACCTTTTGACGGGGCGATAAGCGAAAGAGCGGGGTTTTGCGCTGACCGTGCTGGCGGAATCATATCAGGGGACTTCTGCGACCGCCCTCTCCCCTTTTTGTTAACCTCACCCCCGCGGGACCCGTATTGACACTACCCCATGCGTCTTCCTCCTCGTCCACAGATGAAGCGTTCGCAAAAGCAAATTTTGTTGCGGAAAAGACCAGGATGGATCATCGTACAATGTCGACATCATCAATCATCATCAACACCGTCGTCCTGACTTCTGCATCCAGAACTGCGGCTACAAGCAAGGGGCACTGCATAGGCGTTGCCGACCGCCCCGGTATTTTTGCCAGATTACCGGCTTCCTTCACCTCCTCTGATGCATCATAACAGGGCGTCAGAGCAAGAAAATCATTCTCTTGATCTTTTAAACATCCTTCTGACCCCAAACGCATTTTGTCATCAAAGAAGGTACTTCAGACAATGATTATCCACAGTGTGGTACAAACAGTTGAACATTGGGCTGCTTTCATGTTTGGACGATGCTGATGATGCTGATGCCCTGACATTTGTGGCCGTGACGTGGGAGACGAAGAGGTAAGACCTGCTAGATGCAGGTTGCATTAACCACTGAAGGACAATGGCGCGATTGTCGTTACTTATATCACAGGGCCCCGACCCAGCGATGACAGGCCTGACGGTTCCCTGCAACTGACGATCCCTGCTATGCGTGTCTTTCGCCAGCACTGGAAGAGCACCTTCTCTCGTACCTCTAACCATCCATTTGCTACCCCCCATCTTGCTCGCTTACCACCTGCATTCGCTCCATGTTCAGAAATATAAAAAATTTGAGAAGGTAAGTAATAGTTTTGGGAAAGTCTCTTATTAAAAGACGGCAATCACAGCTATTCTCAAATACCCTCTAATCAAAACAAAATTCGGATTCAAAATTTAACTGCACAGGAGTCTATCCACAAATCTGGACTGTAGCAAAAATGCAAAAAACACTATCTGTTATGTTTTCTTATAATACACGGTATTTTTGCACCTTTCAATTCACCTGTGGTGACTATAGAATCTGTCGAGTTAAATTTACTTGGATGCTTGCTCAATGAACAAAGCTGGTGCCGCAAAAAAAGTCCAAAAAAAACACGTACCTGTTTTTGTTTTGCGTATGATACACGTTATTTTTGGCAACAAACAACTGTGCTGACTACAAGATTGCTGGATTGGAATTTTAACTGCAAGTTGGATATATAAAAACAGGTGGTATGGGTAAAATTGAAATGAACACCTATCTGAAATGTATACTGATAATAAAAGTGGATTTTTGCACCAACAAAGAGACTGCAGTTACTAAAATGATGTGTATCCAATATAAGTCAGGCTGCCCAATTATCCAGGAAATATTTCAATAGCAAACTGTTTAATAATAAAAAGATATTGCAAGTGCAATGTTTACACTAAGTCCTTGGTGAACTTTATCCAGTGTTCTTTATATATAGAGCTTGTCTGTGTCGCCCACAGCCCCCCCCCCCCCGCACCCCCTGTGACTTTACATCGGTAGAGTGCTGCTTTAAAATTCTCAGCGAACTACATAAAATCTTGAAATCTCTAATCTAACTAAATTTAAGGATCACAGCTAGATAGTAAGGTTTCTCTGTGCAGAAATAGACTGTATTTCGGCTGAGCTTTTGGCCACAGGCAGAGCCCCTAGCACGTCCTATTCCTATGAGACCGCTGAGAGACACTAAGGCTGAACAGGAAGGGCTGTTTACTATGTTAAAACGAGGTCCATGTGATTTTCCAGCCAATGGCAACCATACACATCCCAGTCATGACGTCCGCACACACATCCTCACCCTGCTCTATTTCTGTAATCTGATTTGCCTGGCGCCAAATGGATGACAGGAAGCGCCGAAAAATGGCGCGATCTAATAGATGATGCCACAGATTTTAACCTAATTATACGCATGATCTGAAAATTTCGATCACCATAAAAACCTTGCCGATTTCAACTTTGTCGATAAAAATCGCTCAACACTATTCTCCAACACTCAGTGGCGGGAAGGACAGCCATGGATTGCCGTTGTACACCCTCGGGGTATTGGGACTGAGATAGCCCCCTGGTGGTCCGCATGACTGTGCTGTCTTCTGGCTCCCTAAGAGACGTCTAGAGGGAAGTCGGGATTTCCCTGAGGAACTTGGGACTCTGAAACCGTCGAAACCCAGCTAATTGTTTAATCTGTCCGCTGATTATCACTCGGACCTGTGCGGAAAGATCCCGCACCTCTATAACAACTGGCAGAGAACAAGTGAAACCTGCATAGCTTGGGGGGTTCTCCCCGCAGGGGCTCTAAACAGTGGAGCTGGCCACGTTATCGGCCTCGTAACAGTATACATCATTCTTTCCTCTGGACTCTGGCTGGATGCTGGTATTACACCAACACTGCAGGAGCTATTCCCATGGTCAAAGTTGGACAATCGTCATGTTGAGATCTGTTCGTTCCCTGCTACACGCGCTGCTGCTAAGAGAGGGCGTATTGGCAGGGTGCACAGTGGACATAGATTGAGGTTCACTCTGTACTTAAATATAGCTAGGTGCTTGGTATAACCCGGCACTGCAAGCATTTACAATACATCACAACTTCTAGCCAGATATTGGGGGAAGCACTCTAGACAGTAATAAGAGGCTAAACCCCACCCCCAACCTTCTGCAACACCTTTATTCCTTTTTTTAGTCACCCTCCCTCTCCTTTCACCCTCTGACCCACCCCCCCTTTTTTTTCTCTAAGCCACACAGACAGGAGGACGAAAGTGTTCATCTAAGAAAACGTCTACAGTTCCCACATTATCATAACACGGAAATGTAGGGGCACATCGCGGCCCTGACACATCCTATACACATCCTCTGCCTATTATAACACTGCAGATCCCCAGACGAAGGGAATGGACAAATACATATCTAGAGGTCAGAACAAGAGACAAACTCGCTTGAATTCACAGTCTACCTCTATCACTCCTAACTCATGTAAAGCTGACATACCCATTGGCCCAGCTCCAAAGGGAGGAGTGAGGAAAGGGGGAAAGTAAGGGCTCATTCACACGGCTTATTTTGGGACTGATTTCAGCCGTATTGAGCGCCGTATTTGCGCTCCAATATGGCTGAAATCAGTCCCAGGCATTACGGTAATCCACAGTTCCTCATAAAACTATGGATTACGTCTCCTCTCCCCTCGTCGTTCGAATGCTGGCGAGCGGGGAGAAAGTGACATGTCAATTTTTTACGGAGGGGAAAAGGCCGTGAATAATGACGTCTAGGGGGGGCCAGCGAGTTTGCGGGACCCCCCTGCAACGGCAGGGGGCGTAATTGGGGGGGCAAAATCCGTCCCCCGAATTACTCGCAATAAGCCTGGGAACATGCCAAAAATGTCATTTACACCTCAGAAGCACCATTCAGGGGAGACCCTAATGAGCCCACCTTCAACAGAGTTACTCTCAAGAGACTATACCATGCCCGCACAATTATCACCCATTAATTCCAGGAGCCCTACACATGACCTCGAACCATGTAGCACTACCTCAGTGGCTCGGGAAGTCTCACATCTATTGATGCCACTCTTTGATAAACGTCTGGAGGTCTTACACTCTTCAATTAACTCAGCCCTTGCATTAATAATAAACACAGAAAAGATCGTGGACCCTGAAAATAGGGTTGTCTCCTGTGAGGTCTCCACATCTGAAGTGGAAAGATCTTTAACTCAAACAAGGGACAATGAAGAGGTCTTGAGGGAAAGAATAGGAGACTTGGAAAATCATAGTAGACAGAATAACCTCCGCTTTGTGGGAATTCCAGAGTCTGTGAAAGGGGATAACTTAAGATCCTACTTGACATCAGAACTTCCCAAAGCTCTAAGAATGGCTTTTTAAAATTTCACCCTTTGGGCAGTGAATGACAATAGGTAGGGGCCCCCAGAGATCGAGGGGAAAGGGGAACACAAGACCAAGTCTATCCCCCATTTTTAAAGCGCAGTTAAAGAAAAAATCTTAAGGGCATATAAGGAAAGTAGGGATCTGATGATTGGAGGGCACAGGATTCTACTATTCCAAATACCAGCAAATGTCCCCAACACCCAATTTTTTTGCAAATAAAAAAAAGTTACTAAAGAAATGACACCCAACTCTCAAGGGGTATTTTTTAAACAGTCTTGGCCCCCTGTTAGCAAAAAAACACAGGGGCTTCCCGATTTTAGACCATTTAAACCCCTGCTGTCACTCACGGTTAGACCCCCTGACAAACAAATTTTGGCATTTCCCTAATCATCTACTTCATTCAGATGACTTCAAATCCTTCTTACAAATACAGTGGGCCAATTACATAGACGATAACCTAACACAGAGAGACGATGCACCGTTGTTCTGGGCTGCTGCAAAGGTTGTTCTCTTGGATCACCTGATCAGTTATGTATCGAACAGTAGAAGGGAAGCACATAGAAAAATTTTAGAAACAACTCACATTGTTAAACCCCCACAGAGAGACCGGCAAGGCCCCTCGAGAGGGGGAAAGGGTTTACATGGAGGCGAAAGAACTCCTGGACTCATTTATCCAAAGTCAAGTGGGTTGGTGAGACTAACTTAGAATACTTTAGAAACGCGAACAAGTCTGGCCAGCTTCTGGCACGTATACTGAAGGCGCAGCACACACGCAAGCCAGTGGTAGCACTAAAAGATCCAACATCAAACACCACGTACACAGAACCGAAACATATAGTAAACCTTTGTAGTAACTACTTTGAGGAATTATATAGGGACCCACCAACAGAGATGAGGAAAATTAACTCTTTCATAGCCTCCCAGTCTCTGCCAGGCTTGTCGGAGGACCAGAAATTTTATGCTAGGTAGCCCAATCACAGAATAGGAGGTAAAAGCGACTATAGCTTCTTCCCCTAATAACAAGACCCCAGGGCCAGATGGATACAGTAATGAATTTTACAAACGCCTAATCACCACAAGTGTCGCCAACTCTTACGGCCCTATACAACACACTCTTTCAAGACCAGAGATCCATGGATTATTTTTTAGAATTACACACAATTCTTTTACCAAAATGAGATAAGGACCCTTTACTAGTCAAAAATTACCACCCTATAGCACTACTAAATTGCGACTATAAAATACTAGCTAACATTTTGGCCACAAGGGTACAAGCGTTAATCCCCATGACTGCACAACCTGCACAAAGAGGGTTTGTCAGGGGGAGATAATCGGCTAAAAATATTAGGGCGGCGGTGGATGCGGCATTAAGGGCTAGAGAACGGGATGCCAAAACAACAATGCTCCTGAGCCTGGGTGCCACAATAGCGTTTGACATGGTATCTTGGCCCTTACTCTTGGCCTCCCTTCTAAACAGACACTTTGGTCCCAACTTTCGTAGTTTTATAAATTATACCCAAGAAGGCGCGTACACCACACTGCTGATTAACAACTTCCTGACGGATCCGATTGACATTTTGAGGCACAAATCAGAGGTGTCTGCTATCGCCACTCTTATTTAATTTATCGTTGGATCCCTTATTGTACAGCCTACAGCCCCAATCCAACAGTGGAAATAGCTGCTTTTGCAGACGACATCTTATTAATAATTCAGGTCTGGGAAATGGGTAGGCCAGTCCATAGCATTAATGCCTTTGTCATGCAGGAACTGCTGACACACTTCAGCCACATAAGAAACATGCGTCAGAAGGAACCAAGCCCCCCTGCACCTGTATATGGTTTCAAAATGGGTGTGAGGATCTCATCCTGGTACCTAATGGCAGTCAGAGTATCTGTGGCTAGCACATGGAGAGGTGTGCGACCCTCCATAGAAACGCCACCCCACCAGGGGCGTAGCTAAAGACTCATGGGCCCTGGTGAAAAACTGTAGCTTGGGCCCTCCCACCCCCAGACCATGTCTGTGGACCACTACTTTTCAACAGCAGGTTCCTTACTTGGCATGACGGATGTCTGTGGTGTAGCACACTACGGAAAATTATTTCTACTTAAAGGGATTGTCTAATAGAAGAAAATTCATTTCAAAAGGGGCCAAAAAAAAACAAACAAGTTATACAGCCAAAGCGTCTGTTTCCTCTCATCTCCCTTCCCCACGAAAAACAACAGATTCTGAGATTCTAAAGTTTATAAAACCTTTCACTCTTATTGTAGTGGTACCTAGCTTTAGCTCTTGAAGGAATCTTGGGCAGACTGGCAGTTGATAAATAATCTTGGCTTTTATCCAATAGTGAGTGAAATAGTGTCCTCTCTAAGACTTCCATAATTGTTTAAATCTCTAAAACCACTTGGTGGCCTGTTAGAAAAATAGCTCTGTCAGAATTCTTCTGTGACAGGATGTTGTTGTCATTGCTGTTAATGCTGTTATTTTTAGTGTTGTTGCTAGGACTATTTTGTCCTACTAAATTGTCCCTTCTCAGTCATGCTTCCCTGTCTATTGACTCTAGAGCAGAGGTCTCAAACTGCGGCCCTCCAGCTGTTGGGAAACTACAACTTCCATCATGCCCACTGTTATAAATTATATAAATGCATGATGGAAGTTGTAGTTTCCCAACAGCTGGAGGGCCGCAGTTTGAGACCTCTGGTCTAGAGACTCTATTTTGATCCTTAATGCTTTTGACTCTGTACGTTTCTGCCATGACCTTTATTGCAGTTTTACTTTACTATTGTGACAAGACACAGGGCCTGGTGATCGAGGGCCGATATGTGTCACCATGGTTCAGGGCCTCGGTGAAGTAAGCCTGGTAATCTAAGTCTGTAATCTTGGGTTGCAGACATGTTGTTTATTTTAGTATCACTGCTTACAAGCAGATGTATTCCGGGCCGGCTTTTGACTGGAGAATTCAGAGTTGGGAGGGATGACTGCTCCCACATATCCATCCTGGGTTTTTCCTGGCCTAGGAATGCCAGGAAGTCAGGTGCATTCAGGGAATATGTGACTTCGAGCCTGGAGTTGTGATGGGTATGGATCTATGACAGAGAAGCTGGACAAAACCTTCCTATACATTTTGATAGACTGTTATGGTGAGCAAACCTGTTTATGTTAACCCTTTTGAAACCTGTTGCAAGATTATCTGTTTGTTTGCACCCTGCTGAAGAGAAGTTATTTTAGTTACCTGTGGACTTGTTTAATAAAAACCAGTTTAAGAGACTTTTGAGGGCGGGGCATCAAATATGGCTGCATCTTAGAACGGCTCCTGCTCAGGACATGCCAAGTAGGGAGACCTATATGCAAATTTTCCACCGGGCAGCTTCCAGACTCCGACAACTACTTCATAGAAGCACAGATGCGCCTGTCCAGCGAGCCAAGCGTGAGCCCCCGGAGGCACACAGCGGTGAACAGCACTGTGAACAAAGCGCGGGAGTGGTCCGAACGGGAACTGAGCTGTGAGCCCCACTCCCTTTCACCTCTAACCCGCAGTCCGCATAGGAGCACTTTATCTCCCGGCCACGCACACGGCGGGGATGCAGTTACCCGACACTCGCCTCTCACCGCCGCATCTCACACTGATCGGCGCTGTGCCCAACGGCGGGCGCAACAGCAGACGGGATCCCTCCTGCGGCGGGAAGAATCAGCGCCCACATAACAACTACACGCTGAACCCCAGTACCGGAGCATGCGCACGGAACAGCCGCGGGCAGCATTGCAGTTACTGCCTTCACAGCCGTCTGCCAAACTGGCCAGGAGTGGAGGGCAGGAGCCGCGGCGGGGAAAAGGTTAGTCAAGGCAGTGAATAGCCCCTTTTCCCTGCCATTACCTACTTCACTATCCCAGCTTCATTGGCGGGAAAAAGCCTGCGCAAAACCAGGCGCCATCTTTAGCACAGGCTTGCCTTAGTCCCACAAGCTGCAGCAGAGCCACTGCGCCCCAACAGCAGGAACACCGCTACTACGCTTCTGTTACAACTCAAAGCAAATGGGACTATTTAACTAAAGTAAAACGAACTTTAAAGGGTTCAGCAGACAATTACTGAACACCTAGTGGACTGTAAAACTGCATGACACAGACCCAAGAGTGTTGGTTGCTACTCTTTACCCCCCAAAATGCTAACCTCTTACAGAGTGACACAGCAGGCTCCGCATCATAGCACATAAAATAACAACCCAATACTGAAGCCAGGGTGTGCGGTCTGACATTTACTGGAATCGGTAACACCGCAGCTCATTCTTTTGCCCACCACTGTTCGCCTCAATATACCGAATTAGTGGATCTGCATTCCATCTTCCAATACTGTCTTTTTCGGCTCCCCAACCGACAGCCGGTTCAATAAACCATTAGTACACGCACCAGGGGACACTTTTAACCTACCAGGACTCTTCCAAAAAGCTAATCCCCCAAATAGTCTGTACATTGGACTCACACACTGCACATAGCAAAGCCAGCTCTTCAACCTTTGTCCATCTGTTGCCACCTACTGGAGCTAAGAGAAACTACAACTTCTTCTAGTATGGGGAAAAACGATTTCAGGTGAAGCCTCCTCAAAAGACAAGGGGACATTCCCTTCGACTAGAGAAAAAAGGATTCAATCTCCAGAGGAGAAGAGCGTTCTTCACTGTAAGAACTGTAAATCTGTGGAATAGCCTGCCTGAGGAGCTGGTCACAGCAGGAACTGTAGAGAGTTTCAAGAAAGGCTTAGATACCTACCTGGAACTAAAGAATATTAATGCGTACGTAGCTAGGTAAAATTCTGGATCATGGCTGGTGGCAGCTCTGGGGTCAGATATAGGGTCTGTACTGGAGCAGGTTGGTTCTTGCCTTGTGGGTTTCTGGGCATTAACCAGTGGAGAGCCTGGGCTTTAAGTCCTTGTCTCTCTCCCTCACCCACATTTTCCCCACCCTTGGTTGCACTCGATGGACATGTGTCTTCGTTCAACCTACTAACTATGTAACTATGTAACTAGTTAAACCCACTGCTGTCGGCCTCAGGTTACTTAAAGTAAGAGGGATTGTGACAATTTAACCACCATCTCTACACTAAAACCCGCTGTTTATTCTACGGACTTGTGTGGGAATGTAACACCAACATGCTATCGCAGGCTTCCCAATTGCCAATCTGAATGCATAACGCTCCCTCTAAGATAACTACAAGCCCATGATTGACTCTCTCACAATTCGAATCCTCCTGTAAGCTGCACTGACGGGCCACTAGCCTTATTAAATTACTCTTTTCATCAACACTTGATCTGTTCCTACCCTCAGACTGAGGCCACCTGAGGGTATACCCACGATCCTGTGCCGACGATTAAAGATATGTACAAATACGTACATAGGAAAAAAAAAAGTGACACGCTCGTGCGGAACCAACCGCAAGCCCGCACAAAACTCTAAATCTGTGTCTCAGCAACAAACTAAAACCACACAGCCCTCTGGCAGTATGAGCTCTCCATCACACTCCTCTCCACCTGCCTCAGAAGGTGAACGTACACCAACTCATGCCTCCTCTCCAGAGTCGCATATCTCAGCTGCCACAACCATAAGTCAAGCATTATCGGTAGCACACGAGGTACCCCAAACTGATTATCCCAGGTTAGCAAGATTGGACATTACCAACCCTCAATAAATGCAGCAGGCGAAAGTGATAGTAACTTCAGAGGATATAGAACTGGGGGCTAGGAAAAACACACTGGAGGAACCACCGCCTGAGCGGAGCACAAATACCATCAAACATAACACAGTTAAAGGGGGAAAGCTCGATATTTAGAGAAAGTAGAGACGGAACAATTTAAGGTTTTTAGGGGATACCAGAATCGTTGCGGCAGATTCCCCTTTTTTCCTTTCCCCATAAACGACGGGCCTCAGGCTGGAGCTAGACACACCGGGACCAAGGGGATTTGAAAACGCCCGTTCATGTATGGGGCTCCAAACACCCAAAGAACCCAAAAAAAGGCAGTGATTTGCCCAAAACCCAAATTGGGTCAGTGAAGGAGAAATTTTTGAGAGCCTACCGCCAGAAAAGAGAAAGGGAGTCACACAGAGTTAAATATTCTCGGATTGGTGTGGGAAGCCGCCCACATTCCGGATCCAAATCACAAAATGTTGGTGGCGGAAACGGAGACATGTCCGACGTCCCAGATGTTATTCAGTTTCAGAACTGTTGCTAAAAATGTTTTTGACACTATGGTTTAAACTGTTGACCTTCTCTAAGGTGTGCCACTATGTTTACATGTACGCTCTTCTGTGTATTCTAGCAAGTACCTGGACAGGTATCTATAGTGCTCCCCGTGCCATGGGCCCCCCCCTCAATATCGCAAAGGGAGAACGGAGGCGCTCACTGGGACGCCTACTGGACTCCGCAAAATGAAGGTATATCTTCTATTACCCCGGATATTTTGACCCAGGATGATTAACGACCCAGACACAGCAGTGGAACTACCAGCCACCAAAACTATTAAACTCCTCTCCTGGAATGTAGCATGGTTAAACACTCCAGAAAAGAGAAGGAGAGTATTGGTCCACTGATAGCCGATGTCACCTTTTTCAAGAAACACACTGGAAAACAACACATTTTTTCCCCATTTGGGCCCCTTGGCTAGATCCCCCCACTCATTGCCAATTACACATCCAAGACACAAGGGGTGGCAATATTTTAAAAAAGGTCTTCTCCACCAAATAGAGGAACAATATGCAGACCCAGAAGGGAGATGTATATATTTAAGGGCCACTGTAGCAAACAAAATCTACACATTTGTTAATGTGTATGCCCCGAACGGACCCAACGCTTGGATCTTTTCACAATTACTTATCTTCATACTATCTAGGCTGCACACGTAGAAAAAGAGAAATGTAGCTCACCTACTGCCGATATGGTTTGTCCACGAGCTTCCCTTCTGTGGCGTTCCTTCTGCGAACCTGGGCTCTACGCTGGCTGGGCGGTAACATACAAGTAATGAGTCCGGTGCGCTGAATGCAGCTAAGCAAAAGCTTTCAATAAGGGAAGCACTTCACTGCAGTGAACAAGGGCATTTCCTGCCCGAAACGCGTCTGCTGTTGCAGCGTGAACTTTTTCCATGTAGTTTTTGCTGATTTTATTTTGATTCAATAAAGCGGATGTTTTTACTTCCTACTACACTGGGCTGGAGTGCTTCCGTTATTGCAAGCTTTTGCTTAGCTGCATTCGGCGCACCGGACTCGTTACTTGTTTCTAGGCTGCACCCCAACCTTGTGCTCATGGGGGACTTAACATAGCACCCAACCCCCTTCAGGACATGTTGGCTGGCGAAGGGACTGAGAACACACTCCACCCCTCTATACAGGAGCTAATGGAAAAATTAGAGTTGTTCGACCGTCCAACAGCACAACAATACTCTTTCTATTCATCAGCTCGGGACTCATTTTCACGCATTGATCTAGCCCTCCTCGCTTCCACACTATACCCGGATATAGTAGATTCCACAATCCACACAATCGTGGGAGGGACAGAATCACGGGTCTTTATTCCTAGGGTTTCCCGAGCTACCTTAGTGACTCAGATGATTTTAGACATTTTTTAAAAGTCACCTGGTCCAAATTTGAAAAAAAAACAAACAACCAACCCCAAGCCGGGGACACGCCGTTGATCTGGCTTACTGCCAAGGCAGTATTAAGGGGTCACATCATCGGCTATATCTCAAGGCAAAGAGCCATGCATCATAAAAAATGTCAAGAATTACACTCCGGACTTCCGGTTCCGGCGCCATGGAGACGTGAGCGGGGTGCGAGAGCTCCTGAGCACCCGCTCCTGTATTCGGCCAACACACCCGTCAGATCGAGCTGGGCATAGCGATAGACACCGCCATCGGTACCGTGGACCAGCTGGGAGCTGACAACCCTGCAGTCGGAAGGCAGGAAAGGATCTCAGCGGCCACGTAGTTATGGAGAGGCGAGTGCTGAAGATCGCGGAGCATGGCGGGCACCACAGCACCTAATGGGCACCACAGCAGTCCGACAAGTACACACACACCGGCTCCGGACGTCTCCTGCGGTAGGTGCCGGTGCGCTATCCCGGGGGACAGAAAGAGCGGCAGGGGTGATATTACACCCGCATCTTTAGCCCGGGACTTTAGGCGCCCTTTTGCCACGTGGCGCCATTATAAGCTTCACCTCCGCATCAGCTATACGCGCCCAACATAACTTTCGCTGCTTAGATGCCTGCAAGCCATATTTAAACCCTGGAAGGGAGCTTGGAGCCCGCATAAAGCCCGCAGAAACACTCACACTACACCCCGGAGACCGGAGGGGAAAGTGGAGAGGCACGACTGCTATGCATATAATACAGCTGCACAATTAGAGAACTTTGCGCACAGGCCATTGATTAAAGAAAGTTTACCTCGGACATAAAATTCTGCTATAAGTCAAATCAACTAAGCCATTATCCCTAGATACACCAGGGGAATACAGCTTACCTAAAATTATCAAGAGTGTTGGGGACCATATTTTGCAGGGTGATTTATCTTTACCTCATAGTTGAGGATATTGGAGAGCAACAGTGAAACAACACTGCCATCTTCTGACGGTTTATGGAATAGCACTCAAGTTACTCTGCATGTCAATTTCAATACTGGAGTTCTGTATTAGCTGTACCAGTTGAAAATTAAACAAACAATTATTCAATTTACAAAATAATATAAGAAACTCGCTAACACTGCTGTGTATACTCTTTATGGACCGCTACCTACAAAAAATGGGGGGAAACGGACAACATAGCAGACAGAAAAATCTGCCAAACCTCCAAAACAGATCCCCCATGATCGGGACGAGCCCAGAGAACCCGGAGATCTCTCACTCTCATCCTCAACATACTTCATCGCCTCGTAGGGCAGATGACACATTGGAACTCGAAGAATGCCAAGGCCCTCACCTAATTAATTACCAACATATAATCGAGGAAATATCTCGTAAAATTGGCCCAGGAATACAGGAAGCCTTGTTAAAGACAGTACATAACACGATGCAACAATTGCAATCGGATATACAGAAACATGATACCCGTCTCAACTAGGCTGAATCGCAGATTAATGACCTAGAACTAGAGGTGGATAAACAAACCGCTACACTCCGAGACATTGTATATGAGAACAAAAAGCTTTGGAACAAGGTTGAAGACTTAGAAAATAGCTCACGGAGAAGCAATTTAATGATTATAGGACTACCGGAATCAGTTCTGCAAAAGGACCTAATAAATATATGTGAGGTAGAACTTCCAGCTGAACTGCATATCCAACATGTATGTAAGGTGGAAAGGGCTCACAGGGTGGGACCTGATCGCAGAGGTCTTGAAGCGTCTGTCCCAAATGTTCCTCCTGCCTTACGAGAGAGGCCCAGACATGTTATTATGAAATTCTTAGACTTCACTGACAAGGCTACTATTTTGAGACTTTTTAAACACCTTAAAAACCCTCAGAGAATTAGGGGGCACAGAGTCCTAATATTTGAGGACTTCTCGGCGGAGGTCTCCGCTACATTGAAGATATTACACAGAAATGGCAACACCTCCACATTTTACTCCCCAAAGGAGGCAAGGAAATTTTTAAGGCAGCCTTCACCCTCTACGGCAGTGTTTCCCAACCCTAGTCCTCAAGGCACACCAACAGGTCATGTTTTCAGGATCTCCCACAAAGCATGAAAATTTATATACCTGTGCAGAATGCAAAAAATAAGACTTCACCTGTGCAATGCTAAGGAAACCCCAAAAACATAAACCGTTGGGTGCCTTGAGGACTAGGGTTGGGAACCTCTGCTCTACGGAAGAGTCCACTCAGAGACTTCCCCGCATTTTCCCCGGAGACCCAAACGGTGAAAAGATTTCCCTCCATTGGTCCCTGATTTCAAGGGATATTTCAGAGATGTGCAAATCGATTCTAACAAAGTGGAATTCGTTTAGAATTTCAGGAAAAATTTGATTCTGCCTGAAGGCGAAGTTCATGGTGATTCGCGGTAATGAATAGTCTTTTTTTCTAAAATGGCCGCGAGCAATGGCTGACAGGGGGCAGAGATTTTGGGAGGAAGAAAAAAAACCCCCCTCAATGACATTGCACCCATGAACCAATCACAGCCGCGGGTTCTGTACGTCACAGCCATAAATAGGAGCTATCTTAATTCTGCCTTTCGTGTGTTCCTTCGACAAGCATTGGTGCTGAAGACTATATTTCACTCTGTGCAAAATAATCATTTTTTGAGCTACGGGGGTGAAAGACTTCACAAGTGTGTGTCATATAACCCTGTTCCTGACCAGGGTTTTTTTATTTTGGGGTTTTCAAACTGTTCCCAAAGTCAGTTTTCCTCTGTTTGTCAGGTAATTTGAGTCAAAATACAGGGTGTGTATTTTGCCCATCACGCCTGAATTCCACTGATTCATTTGTAGGGTTTTTGTTTGATACCCAAGGGAAATTTTTTCCTTTGTTTGGGGGGTTTAATTTGGTCAAATACAGGGTGTGTTTTAAAATATATGTGGGGGTCTGCGCCACATACAGAAAGAAAAAACTAGTTAGGACATCAGAGCTCTGGAGCAAAGAGGGGGGGCATAAAATCTGTGCTTCTTGCATGGGGCAGTAAAGTGTGTGGGGAATGGAAGGGAGGTTTATGTTGCGAGCATAAGGCTCTGCAAAACCGAGATGTTGAGGGGGACAGCAGGACGGAAACCTAATCATGATGATGTGTAATGCATTTGAGACCCGGGTGAAGCAAGGGGTTTCATCATCGTAGGAAAAAAGGGGGGGGGGGGGACGGCAAGTTTGACGCAGGCAGCGGGCAGCCGCAAAGTCGGCATGTGACCGTGGGCAGCGGGGTGGCAAAAATGGAGTCGGGACCCAAAAAAGGGCCTGGGGTAGACCCCCCGTTTTCAGTCCAAGAAAGTAGCGGCACGGGGTTCCCCAGAGGCAGGGGCGGTTAGTCAGTCAGTGAGGATTGTTGGTAAGATCACCACTCTGTGGTTGGGGGGTTTTTTGCCAAACCCGGAGGACCAAAATTTTTGTATATGTAAATCGTGGGCAAAAAGTGAAGCGGGGGCCAGGGAGCAAACGTTGGTACCAGGGCCCCGCTCAATACATGCAACGTCACCATTAGTGGCCTGGGAAAAGTGTCGGAGTGGGGGTCCATCCTGCGAGAAAAAGCGCACCAGTGGCATCATGCATTAAGCCAGGAAAGGCCCCACCCCTCTCCCAAAGGAAGGGTTTGTCTTTCCCATCTACCAGTCCAGAGTCCTGTCCTCCCCAAACCATGGCGCCGCGTCATTCAAAGAGCGTTTGCCAAGAAAGCATATGCGTCCAACCCCCCTAAGGTGCAAAAGCTGAGTGCCCCCTGCCCAAGTTGGTGGTACTGCAGTCCCTCCCTGTCCAAGTACCAGCCCTGCACAAATATGTAGAAAAGAAGGTGGGCCAGTCCTTGAGCCTATCGGTGTCTTACAAAGTGCACGGCAGCGCGGATGTGTGGAACTGTAACTACGGTCCGGGAAAGCCCACTGGGTGAATGTGCTTCCTGCCCAGCCAGCAACTAGCAACTTGGACAGGAGACGCCGCTTTCTCCTCCATGTTGTCAAACTGCTGATCCTGCGACAATGTCCGCCTCCTCCTCCAACACCACCTCAGCCTCCACAAGTCTAAGTGATGCTCTATCATATCACATGTGCAGGGCACAGCGGTGTGAACTGGAGGAGGACATTGGAGCAAAGCAGTGTCTGGTGAAATGAGTGGTTTTTCTACTCAAATGACAGGAGAGGAGGAGCAGCCGGAGGTGGTAGAGGGAGATGAGGAAGACGAGGCAGATGACCCAGACACACCGTGGCAGTATACAGTGGAGATGGAGGCAGGGAGTCTTCAGAGTCACTTGCGCAGATGGCCCGCTGCATGCCGATTTGCCTGGCTAGTGACATACGAATAGTCACCATCCGGCAGATGGGTGACTTCTGGCTCTCCACCCTCTTGGACCATTGCTACTGGTACAAAATGGGACCCTTTTTTTCACCTGCCGAGAGGGAGGACAAACTCAAGTACTACAGAGAAATCCTATAATCCTATGTAGTCGGTTGGCTGCTGCCTACCTGCGCCATCGTCCATCCTCTGGCAGGTCTGACCGGGGGGGGTTCCTCATCGCTCACGTACCACTTGCACAGCTGCTGTGAGGGGGTAAGCGGGTAGGAGCAGTACCAGCTCCATCAGCAGAAGCCTAAGTCTGGAGTCGTTGATGAGCAGTTTCCTTCACCCGCCTAGTGAGGAGAGTACTCACCAGCAGCAGGACCTGGAGCAGATCCTGAACCAGCCAGTTGTGGCGTACTTGGACAGCACTCTGCCACCCCACATAGAAGATCCACTGGACTACTGGGCAGCCAAACTAGATATTTGGCCGCAACTTGCACTGGAGAAGCTGTACTACCCGGCCAGTAGTGTGTCATCAGAGTGGGTGTTCAGTGCGGCGGGGGCATTAGGAGAACTCGCTTGTCCACCCGAAAAGTGGAGAGACTACCCTTTGTCAAGATGAATCGGGCGTGGATTGGCCAGGATTTCCACACACCAATGCCTTATGCATCAGATTAGATCAGCCATGACGCCTCACCAAAACTTTGAGAAAGGAGTCTGGATTCTTCTCAGCCTACTATTCTGATGCTGCCACCCGCCTGATGCCACACATCTGCTGCCAGCTGCTCCATCTACCAACCCCCATCTTTACCAGGGACTGGACGCCCCCACCTCCTCACCTTCAGTGGGCCTTATTAATTTTGATGCTGCCCCCATCCCACTTTATGTCTTTGCCACTCTGGGGCCTATGAATTTGCTCCCCTCCACAATGCATTATGCACTCTTCCTTCTATGTTTTTGCCACCCCCCTCAATCCATTTGCCACTCTGGGGCCTACGATATTGTCCCAATCTCCCTAAACGTTTTTGCCACTTGGGGCCTACTAAAGTTGTCCCACCCCACAATTTGTCATTGTGTCCTCTCTGTCCCATGCGCTTTGCGCCGCCACCTCCACTTTGTTCATTGGCACTCTATGGTTACTCACTGCTCCAACCCCCAAAATTGCATTGTGCCACTTTTGGGGTTTACCGTGCTGCTCCCACCTCCACAATCCTCTTTGGCCACTCTGGGGCACTCATGCGCTGCCACCTCCACAATTTCATTGTGCCACTCTCCGACCCCCTGTTGCGCTGCTGCCGCCACCACACCCTGTTCTTGGGCCAATCTGTGGCCTACCATGTTGTCCCCCCTCCTAAATCTTCTTTGTCCCCACTTTGGGGTTTACTTACCTCCAAAAAACCTTACAATCTGTCATTGTGCCTCCGTGGTCAACTCATCTGCGCCACCTCCAAAAACCTTCTTTGCCCCCACTCAAAAATTACTCCCGCACCCTCTCCATTTTTCGGGGGGGGGGGGGGCCCCATTTTGGGTTTAACAGAAACGGGGTTCTGTCATAATCTTAAATCATTTTTGGGAGGGTTAAAAGGAGTGCGTCTTTAACATATAGGATTTTGGGCCCCCAGCTGGTTTTTTCCAGCTCGCAACAATACCTTGTCGGGGCTGCATTCCCATCCAGTTATTTGGTCATTTTGTCCCTTAACTCCCAAGGAGAACTGTGAAGGATTCAAGAGCGCGGCTGTCATCTGCGTGCATATTAAAACCGCTTGTTTAAATCCCAAACCACGTCCCTTCTATTTGAGAATGGCACATTGTTATATAACCCATACGGGCCTGCCACTGGGAAATACTGTTTTTTAGCGCATTGCCACAAATAAATTAGGTCGAAAGTTTTTTTGCGAAAAAACTGCAATTTGGCAAACCAAATTTTTTGAGAAATTCACCCTTCTTACTATTTTACTTCTTATTGGTTTGGCTGTATTCATTTAATGCTTCTGACCCCCTGTTGTCAACCCACTTGTGTCTCCTATGGCATTTGGCAGGGTTTCCTTAGGGGGGGCGGGCCACTTGTCCTCCAAGGGGGGTTGCGGTTATATCCGGGGGTATTGCAGTTAAACTTTCCCTATTTTAAAGTAATGCCCCACCAACCGGGTAGGGGTTTCACTTTTTACTTTTTTTCTGGGGTTTTTTAGTGCTGTTTATTTAGAAGGTGGGGAGGGGGAAACCAAGGGGAAAAGTGAATATTTATGTGGGGTGGTGGGGGTATATGGGGTACTTACCATTTCTATGATATTTGACGCATATGTGTAGAAAGACATGAGAAAAAGAGACCCGGTGATATCGATTTATACCCCCCTTTGGGATTTTACTACACAATTTTATTCGTTTTTATGTGGTAAAATACCTTTTTTGACCAAGAGGCCCTAAAATTTTTTTTATTCATACTTAAGTGGGGCCCCCAATATCAACTCCCCTGTGGGCCCCAGGTTCCCCAGTCGGACACTGCTTATGATATTACACAATCCCCTTCCCCCGTAGGTAAAAATTTGAAACCCCCCCACGACCTCCCAAGCGCCTTCATACCAGGGGGGTTGTTTCCATTCCTTAACCATTGATACATTCAGCTGGACACTACAAATAAAATATAGATCTGGAAACCCCAAACCCTCTGCATTGGGGGTTTGAGTGTGCCCTACTCAAAAAGAGGGGCACCCCCCAAAAAAGAAAAAAATAATGTATCTAGCAGTGTGAAATGTGATCTAGGAAGTACCCCAGGAGCTGCTCGGTATGGTATAGCTTGGGTAGTAGCACCATTTTAATGATGTTCACTTTGCCAATGAGAGATAGAGCAAGACTGGCCCACGCCTTCAACCTCGACTCCACCTGTCACACCGCTGGTTGGAGATCGAGTTTGTTAAATTTACCAAAATCTAGCCGGGGGGGAGGATGGCATGGGGAGCTCCCTTGGTTCTGCTAAATGCCCTTGACCTGTCCCCCCGTGTAATCACTACCGGGGGGTTTGGGGGGGGGAGAAACTTGCCATGCCCAACTGCGGGCTTTTTGCACTGCCCCCACGGGGCTATTAGAGAACTCCTCCCGAACCCAAGGGTGTGCCCCCTGCAGGGGTAAAAATCCCCTCCCCCCGTGCCCTGGCTCCAGTGCTGACTTTGAGTAGTCCCACCTGCTGAGTGGAAGCTCCGCCACCCGCCACCAACGGCCGAAGCGAGGTCGAATGGCCCCTGGACCGGGAAAGTCATTACAGCACTTACTTGGGGGAGATCCCGGGGTTCATTGGGGTCCGGGCGGCATTCTGCACTCCTGGTTCCCGGGGAAAAACAGGCCCCCCACCTAATTTAAAAACTCAGGCCCCCTGGAGCCCCATAACTCCCCACAAGGTGGGCACGGAACTGCCACTTTCACAAGCCCGGGGGCCCCAAGGGGAATTGTACCTGGTCCCTGTTGCCTACTGTCAGGGATCCTCCAAGGGGACATTAATCTCAAGCGCTTCTTTGTCAGTTTATTGGACCCTGTCTGCATTATAACCATTCTTACTGAACACTGCAGAAGTTCATCATCTCAGTCCCTTTCCCATAATGCCTTGTGATATGCAGATGCTAAATAGAGGGCGAAAAGGCAAAACAAACTCTACAAACCGTTCGTTCAGTGCTCTCCTTAAGGAGAGATCTTCCCTTCCTGAAGTTCATTTGAAGCAGATTTTGTAAGCTGACACCATTGTAATATACTTGCATTTACAAAAGTTCCCTTTTGCATGGTCTCTGTCTCCCTCGTGTGGCTATTGGAGGTAGAGTGGTGAAGTATTACAGCTACAGTAGTTGTTGTCCACACTGAAATACATCCCTTTTTCTGGCCTCTCCACCTTGGCGGTCATCCCCAGATGTTATGGACTGTCCTCCCTAATACCTCGTACGGTTGCCAGCAAGACTTTTTGCTACATACTTCATATGATCTTTTTAAGTCCCCTGCTCTTGCCTATTGAAGGGTGACTCAACTCTACAGATGCTACAGTGTTAGATAAGCTGTGGTGTGGATTGAGCGGTGCCAATTAATAGAGGGACTGCCGTACACATTCCTTTACTTGTTCCGTGTGCTTAGCCTCGCCATTGTGCCTTCTAAGAAACAAGCACAAGCGGCGGAAAAACTGTTCACCTTCCGCAGAACAGGGCCGCCTGATGGCAGCAAATCCTCTTCCTCTTCGCCAAATACTCCTGCCAAAGAACAACCAACTACCTTGCAGGGGGCCTCCAGCCTGGACACCCAAAAGGTGTTAGAGGCCATCCACACCTGTCAAACCACGCTCTCCACACGGATTGACGAAATTAAAGTGGATATCTCCCTGCTACGTCAAGATGAGCAGGTACTGCGGGAAAGAGTTACAGAGGTGGAGCAGAGAGTAGGTGACCTGGAGGATCGGGGAACCCAGTGGATGTTAAAATCTCTGATGTTACGGCTCAAGTTCTTAGACTATGCTAACAGGTTGATGAACAAGAGAATCGCCTCACAAGATGTAACCTGCGATTTATTGGTCTCCCTGAGGGTGCGGAGGGCTCCAGACCTGAAGCATTTTTTGAGTCTCTCCTGATTGAAAAATTCGGCAGGGAAAGCTTTTCAGTAATGTTTGCGGTGGAACGAGCCCATCGTATTATGCCAAAGCCACCGCCACTTGGTGCTCCTCCGAAGACTTTTATCACAAAGTTCTTGAATTATCGGGACCATAACACCTTATTGCGCCTCATGCGTGAGAAGGGCCCAATCACCTATGAAAATGTCCAACTTCATGTCTACCCGGACTTTTCATTGGAAATCCAGCGGAAAAGGGCCCAATTCACCTCGGCCAAAGCTAAGCTCCGTGAGCGGGGTCTGAATTATGCTATGATTTACCCCGCCAGACTCCGGGTACAGGTGGGGGAACAAACCCACTTTTTGAGAACCCTGTGGACGCTCAGGATTGATTAGATAAGCATCCAGAGGTGAATCTGCGTGCTCCTCAGTGACTATTTAGGGACTCACTTACTGCACCGTTGTAGTATCCTTTGCAGATTTTAATGTGTTCTCTGAGGTCTTTACCAAGTAATCCTGTATTGTATGTTATGCTTCAATTTCTGATGCTTTTTTTTCATTACAATGTGAGAGTTTCCCTTCCCCTTCCCCCTTTTTTTACCCGATTACCCTACCCCCTTTCCTTCCTCCTTCCCCCGCCCTTTCCTAAATCCCTCTTCCTCCAGCTCTCAGTGTTTTGGAGCGTATAACTGATCTATTCCACAGAGTATTGCATTATCCTATGTGGTATCCCTCTCCATTATTTGCTGATTCCACTATGATTTCTGGGTGCTGCTTGATCGGCACCGGCAGCTGTTTACTATTAGGTTAGGCGGGCTTTTCGCCTTTTGCAGGTTATATCATGGTTAAAGTTTGGGTCATATATCCAGCAGTTGGGGACTAGATACGGGGTGGGATACGGAGTGATTGGGAATCTATTACTGTGTGTGTTCATTCCCAAACTACACGAATGCCAGTTATTAATTGGGGGATGTTGTGGGATCTTGGAGCTTGGAGTGGTGGGTGGAGGCCTCTACGATATCCTAGATTCTCCTTTCCTTTAGAAGCACCATGGCGTCTTTAAACACTCTCTCATGGAATTTGAGGGGACTTAATGATCTGATTAAGCGTAATCTTGTGATGAGGCTAATTAAATCATTTATGGTAGATATAATATGTCTTCAGGAGACCCATCTATCCAGCTCCAGCACCCATACACTACGTAAACCGTGGGTGGGATGGATCTATCATTCAGAGTATCAGGGCCGGGACAAGGCATTTCGGTGCCCTAGGCAAGTACGACCAGTGGTGCCCCCCCCCCCCTTCCCCGAAAAAAAAAAAAATGAAATCTGGGGCCCCAACTTAATAACATCTGCGCCCCCCCAGCTAGAAATAATACAAGGGCACTGCTATACAAAACAAAATTTCAGCAAAATCATGACTCATATCTCAGCTACATATGCTCATAAACCACCACATATGACTGCAAAAATCCCACAATACCAAAAAACACCCCCACATTTGCCCGCAAAATCCAAAACACCACTACACCATCTCGGGTGGTCATCACCATCGAAAAATAGCAAGACATCCTTTTTATATCCAAGATTTTTTATATCATTGATTCAACTTCATATAATCCCCTTAATTGGGAGGTAAAAAAAAATTTTCAACATACAAAGAGGAAAAAACCCCTTTATACTTAATAAATCACTGCATCCTCATAAAATATAAAAAAATTTTTACTGTACCAAAACTTTACAAAAAGGGCAGGGCTTTTTTTGTATTGACCACCATGAGAACACCACCCTCATCGATACTTTTTCGGGGAAACTCCCCTTCCTCAACCACTCAGACTGCCCTCCTAAGCTCAGGGTGGTCGATAAAAACAACTCAAACGGGAAATTACTTTTATTTAAGACTTCCAAAAACAAGTCACTTGCAAAATATGTCCATCCCTACCTATTTCTAGATATTCCCTCTTGCTGGGTGCATCCTCCTCAGGGCGCTATCTACAGACCTTTCAATCCTCCTGATAGCTCCAGCACTGGTTTCTATGCCAGACCTTTTGATCTCTCTTTATAAACGCCCGCACTGGGTTTCAACTACAGACCTGGGTTTTACTGCGCCTAGAAAACCAGTAAACACGCCCCTGAAATTCAAAATAAAAAAACCCAAAAAAAAAAGGATGAGGAAGATAACAAATTTGTGAACAACCCTTTTATATCTCTATATAGCGGTACGGAATCCATGAATTTTCCTCTGCTGGGACCAATGCTGCATCTGACGCCGGAGTTTCCACCACCATTTGCGGGCTTCTCCAATGACAATCTACTCATTTTTAAATTTTGTGGATAGATTTGATAAGGGGTTCTAAATAATCAAGAAGAAAAAACCTATATTCTGAGGTAATTTGGAGAAACATTTTTTGGGAATAAATGAGGGCAACTGGGTTTGGATTTTATATAATTCTCTATGTTCAGACTTCGTACATTCTTCCCCGATGCCATATTTACACTTTTTTTCTCTAAATGTGCTTGCAATTAAAGATAACAGACTAATTTTAAAACCAGGGAAGCACGGGGTCCTGGGGCTCCGCCCCCCTTCCCCCGCTGGCGGGGGCCCTCTTCTGCTGTGCTCGGCCCCCGCTCCTCCTCCCTGCGCGGCCCATCGCTGCTGGGGCTCGGGCCCGCTCCTCCTCTCTGCGCGGGCCGTCTTTTCTTCTCGCCCCTCTTCCTCCCTGCGCGTGCCATCTTTTTGCTGCTCCGGCCCCCCTGTCAAACCCCCTGCGCGGGGGCCGTCTTCTGCTGGTGCACGGCCCGCTCCTGCCTCCGCTGCACGGCACCATCTTCTGCTGGTGCTCGGCAGCGTCGGAGCAGTCAGAGACAGTCAGAGACAGTCACAGTCTCTGACTACTCCGACTCTTCCTGCCTGTCCACCGCCGCTGCCACACAGGACAAACAGGCTGGCGCTCGGCAGACAGCACTGAGGCACGTAGCTGTGTGGCGCCGGGTGTCATGTGCTCAGCGGAGGCAGGAGCAGGCTGAGCACCAGCAGAAGATGGCGCCGCGCAGCGGAGGCAGGAGCGGGCCGATCAGCAGCAGAAGACGGCACCGCGCAGCGGAGGAAGGGGCGGGCCGAGCACCAGCAGAAGACGGCGCAGCGCAGCGGAGGAAGGGGCGGGCCGAGCACCAGCAGCCGTCGATAATAGCACTGTAGTCGGGCAGACGCAGATTTATAAATCAATAAAGGGCAGTTATACAGTAATGTTTATGCGCCCCCCACGTGACAGGCAGAGGTGGCGCACTAGGCGATCGCCCACCTCTGCCTACCCATCGTCCCGGCCTTGCAGAGTATTCCCCTCATGCAAGAGGAGTATCGATATTAATCTGTAAAAATTTGCTTTTTCATTTAGATACTATTGATATTGACAAACATGGAAGATACATTTTTATCTACAGCTTTATTGATAATAAGCCATTAATTTTGATCAACACCTACATCCCCCCTCCGTTCCAGTTGGAGGTCATTCATTTGGCAATTGCTTTTATTTTAAAATGGCCGGATATTTCGGTTTTGTGGTTGGGAGATTTAAACTCGACTTGGGATACTATTCAATACAAATTTAGTGTGGGGCAGACCCATGGTCAGGTAGATTCCCCCTCTCCCGTGCAGATGGCGGTGGATGCAGTCGGCTTAGTTGACGCTTGGCATTCCCTTCACCCGTCTACTTCCCAAAATTCTTGTTTTTCCCCAGGATATAATAAATTGCCTAGAATAGACCTGGCCATAGTCAATAGGCAACTCCTTCCGTATGTTGTGGAGTGTAAATATTTCTCCCGCTCGTTCTCTGATCACTCCCCTGTGGTACTTCGCCTGACCTGGTCAGACCTAGCTAGATAAAAATCCTGGCGCTTTAATCCCTATTGGTTTACGCTTTTCTCACCCTCTATCCATTTTGCGGATAAATGGGAAGACTGCCTATTGATTAATGAGCCCCACTCCTTCCTTCTTTCAATTTGAGATGCATTTAAGGCATATTTGAAGGGGGGAACTCTCCACTGCCATTTCAGACTTAAAACGCTCCTATGCGACTAAGGCTGACACACTGGCACGAGACGTAATGCAGGCAGAACTGACATATATCAGGGACCCATCTGAGGAGAATAAATCTAGTTGGCTCTTACGACAGAAAGAATATACACAATTATTGCGGGATCGGGAGATTCGGGCCGCTTTTTTCCCTAGACAGTCATTTTATGAAATGGGCGAGCATTGTGGTAAACTCTTGGCCCGTGTGGCAAAAAGGTCCCACAAGCCCCCAGCAATCACATGCTTGAGACAGCCCAATGGGGTCATCATTTCAAACCCTAGACAGGTGGCGGAAGAATTTCGTATGTTCTATGCAGACTTGTACGATGTCCACACTTCGGTTTCTGAGGTAGAGATACGGGAATATTTACAAGATGTAGAACTGTCCTCCCTTACAGCGGAGCAACGTGCCGATCTAGACGCCCCTATCTCTCCTGAAGAGATCCAGGTAGCCATTGCCACATTTAAAAATGCCTAATCCCCTGGAACAGATGGGTTACCTATAGAGTTTTTAAAACAAGACCCTGAATTCTTCGGCGCGCTGTTGCTCAGATTTTTTAATGAGGCAAATGAGGCGTCTTGTCTCCCGCCTCGATGCGTGAAGCATTAATTGTTGTAATCCCTAAGCCTGGTAGGGACCCTGGACTGTGCTCATCGTATAGGCCAATATCCCTCTTGCAGACGGATGTTAAAATACTCGCCAAAGTTCTGGCTATCTGTCTTAATTCCGTCATTCTCTCCCTTGTGCACGCTGATCAATCAGGTTTTATGCCTGGTAAACATACAGCCATGAACTTTCGCCGGCTCTTTATGAATACATCTAATACAAACATCAGTGGCACACTAAAGACTAAGTAAAACCTCAAGCTATATAGGAATATTGGAAATGCATTACTGCTAAGGAAAATATGAAAAACCTGGGACTCTTAGTTTACAGTTTTTTGATCAAAGATTGTATTAAGCTCACCTCCCAAAACGTAAAGGGGGATCCCAAGCAGGTGAGTCCCTACACTAAATTATTACCTCACTGGGAGTCAATCCAGACTGCAACTTTAGGGTATGTAGGAACTAGCAATATAATTATCCGGCACTGGTTTTAAAGGGGCCCAGCTGTGTGCACCAACCCAAAGAGATCGCCAATCTCAAATGAACTAAAAACATACCCTAAGTTGCAGTCCTGGATTGACGCCTAGTGAGGTAATATATTTTAGTGTAGGGACTCACCTGCTCGGGATCCCCTTGAGTTTTGGGAGGTGAGCTTAATACAACTTTGATCAAATACTGTAAACTAAGAGTCCCAGGTTTTTCATATTTTCCTTAGCAGAAATGCATTTCCAATATTCCTATATAGCTTGAGGTTTTACTTAGTCTTTAGTGTGCCACTGATGTTTGTAGTAGATGTATATATTGCCTTTTCAGTTTTGCACCTATGCTTGTGTTTTTCACAATATATTTTATATGTGCAGAGCCAACGTATTTTTTTGTAGTTCATTTGAGATTGGCGATCTCTTTGGTTTGGGCTGCACACAGCTGCCTCTTTAAAACCAGTGCAGGATAATTCTATTGCTAGTTCCTACCATAACCTAAAGTTCAGTCTGGATTGACGCCGAGTGAGGTAATATAATTAGTGTAGGGACGCACCAGCTCGGGGATCCCCGAGACGTTTTGGGAGGTGAGCTTAATAAAAATCTTTGATCAAATACTGTAAACTAAGAGGTCCCAGGTTTTTCCCATATTTTCCTTAGCAGTAATGCATTTCCAAATTCCTATATAGCTTGAGGTTTTACTTAGTCTTTAGTGTGCCACTGATGTTTGTATTAATGTATATATTGCCTTTTCAGTGTGCACCTATGCTTGTGTTTTTCACAATATATTTTATAGTGCAGAGCCAACGTATGTTTTGTAGTTCATTTGAGATTGGCGATCTGTTTTGGCTTGCTGCACACAGCGTCCTCTATAAAACCAGTGCAGGAAAATTTCTATTGCTAGTTCCTACCAAAACCCTAAAGTTGCAGTCTGGATTGACGCCTAGTGAGGTAATATATTTAGTGTAGGGACTCACCTGCTCTGGGATCCCCTTGACTTTTTTGGGGGTGACTTAATAAAAATCTTTGATCAAATACTGTAAATAAGAGTCCCAGGTTTTTCATTATTTTCCTTAGCAGTAATGCATTTCCAATATTCCTATATAGTTTGAGGTTTTACTTAGTCTTTAGTGTGCCACTGATGTTTGTATTAGATGTATATATTGCCTTTTCAGTGTGCACCAAATGCTTGTGTTTTTCACAAATATTTTATATGTGCAGAGCCAACTATGTTTTGTGAGTTCATTTGAGATTGGCGTCTCTTTGGCTTGCTGCACACAAGCTGCCTTTTTTAAAACCAGTGCAGGATAATTCTTTGCTAGTTCCTACCATACCTAAAGTTGCAGTCTGGATTGACGCCTGTGAGGTAAATTATTTAGTGTGGGGAAACCACCTGCTCGGGGATCCCCTTGACGTTTGGGAGGTGAGCTTAATAAAATCTTTGATCAAATACTGTAAACAAGAGTCCCAGGTTTTTCATATTTTCCTTAGCAGAAAATGCATTTCCAATATTCCTATATAAGCTTGAGGTTTTACTTAGTCTTTAGTGTGCCACTGATTTTTTGTATTAGATGTATATATTCCTTTCAGTGGCCCTATGCTTGTGTTTTCACAATAATTTTTTAGGGTGCAGAACCAACGTATGTTTGGGTGGCTCTTTATGAATATGCAGGCTCCCCATTATAATGTAGGAAAGGATACTAGTACCCTGACAAAAAAACAAAGCTTTTGCTCTGTGGGTGGAACACCTAGGGTTGGTCCTTTGTAGATTTGGGTTCGGCCATCCTTATCTCCTGGGCCCAAGCTTTTAATATCGCCAGTCGCCAAGGTTAGGGTGAATGGCCTTATATCAGAATCATTATCTTTGCGAAGGGGTACCAGACAGGGTTGTCCCCTATCGCCACTCCTGTTTGCTACGACCATCGAACCTTTAGCTGCCTGTGTGCGAGCAGACTCAAACATAGTTGGGTTTGAAATGGGTCATCTGCATGAGAAAATCAGCCTATATGCAGATGATGCACTGCTGTATCTGTGAGATGCAGAGACCTCGCTTCCTAGAGCCTTGGAGGTTGTTAATACATTTGGTCAGTACTCCGGCCTACAAGTAAATATTGACAAGTCCCATTCGATGCCTCTAGTTCTTTTGCGCCTTCGCAACAAACCTTGGCTCTGCCATTGCAGTGGTCATCACAATTTACATATTTGGGAGTCACTATATCTAGATCCCCATCGGAGTTTTACAACCTAAATATTAGCCCGCTTATGGTCTATCTCCGAAATAGGATTCAGGGGTGGAGTAGGCTGCCTCTGTCATTTATGGCCAGAATCAGCCTAGTGAAGATGATCCTTATTCCTAAAATCCTGTAAGTTCTTATTCAGTCTCCGATATATCTCAACTCCTCTGCATTCAGGGCTTTAAATTCCATTTTAATCTCTTTCTTTTGGAATAACGGCAGAGCCCGCCTGTCTATACATGTCCTACAGCACCCCTGAGATTGGGGAGGTGCTTCCTTCCCTGACCTGCGTATGTACTATTGGGCAGCTCAGCTCTCCCATTTGGTTAGATGGCAGGGGATGGACCACTTAAGGGTTATGGAACTTTTGATTAACCCCTTACCGCTGGAGCCAGTTTTGGCCTCTCTGACAGAGGCCCATTTTTTAAATCTGGTTGGTGTCACTATACGTGAGAATAACTTTTTTGACACTTTTACCTATCCATGTGATTCAGAGATTGTTTTTCCCCGTAACACATTGTGTTTTTAAGATAGTAAGAAATTTTGGTCCAAAAGTCCTTGTTTATTTGTGAAAAATATCAAAGAATCGTGAAAAATTTGAAAAATTGTAAATTTTTCAAATTTAAAAATTTCGTGTGTAAGACAGTTTTTCCATCAAAAAGTTTATAACTAAAAAAACCATATGTCTACTGTAGGTGGCATCTTTTTTTAAATGTCTTTTTTTTTTTTTTTTACTCTTTTTGGGGCTTCAAAAAAATTTAGTAGAAATTTTTAAAAAAAAAATTTGAAATAAAATTTTTTTTTTTTGGGGACCAGTCCAGTTCTAAGTTTTTTGATTGCCTGTATGTTAGATACCCCCATAAATGACTTCATCTAAGAAATACACCCTTAAAAATTCAAAACTGCATTTAGGAAGTTTTTTAAACCCATTGGGTGTTTCACGGGAATTTAAAGCAAAGAAAGGGGTAATTTTTTAAAAATTTAAATTTTTTTATTGCAATTTTCAATTTTTACCCATTATTACAAGAACACGGTAGATTGTCAGGGAAATGCAATTTAATATTGATTCCCCAGACGTGCCATTTTCAAATACCCCCATTGGGGGCCTAGTGCGAAATTTTTGGCTAAACCCAAAACCCCAGAATAGGAGGTGCACCTACCGTTTCTGGGGTCTTTTTTAATAACGATTTTATTTGGGCCCATTTCGGGTTTGCAGACGCCCTAAAAAGTTAAAATTTTAATAAACACCAAAAAAAAGGGACCCATTTTGGGGAAACTCACCCCTTAAGGAATAAATCCAGGGGCAGTGAGTATAAAAGACCCCCAGGTGATTCAAAATTTTTTTTTTAGTTTTAAAAGGGATTTTTTCCATTAAACTTTAGCCTCTGTCTGTGAAGGGGAGTTAAATTTGGGGGGCGGTACTTCTCTGCCTTTTCCCCCCTTTCCCCTTTTTTCCCCCCCCCCAGCACACAGGCAGTACCGCCTGTAATTCGAAAAAGCGGGATTGCTGCAAAGTTAACCCTGGTGTGCCTGCCTAGAGAGGTCTATGATTGCAATAGCAGAAAAAGGGGGACCAAGGTTTTTCCTAAAACCCTCTGCTTGCTTACAAATCTCCACATCTCCACAACAAAAAACCCCCTCTCAAAAAGAGGGGGGAAGCTGCAAAGTGTTACCGGGATGTGTCCTATACAGCACAGCATGAACTGTTCAAAATCTGTAATATTTTTTATAGTTACACCCACAGACATCATGTTATAGTAACAAACAGGTCACTGCTGCACATCATTGATCAGCCTACTCTCCAATCTGGTAGAGAGCAGAAAGCAGGCACACACAGGGTTTAATCCAGGCAGCAGGGACAAAACCAGATCTCCCTCCTCCTCCCTACACTACAGAACATTCTGTGCGGGGGGGGCCTCTTCCTCCGACCCCCTTCAAAGGGAGAGTATTCAGACCGACACCGTAAGATAAAAAAACAGGTCGGCTGCTATAGAAATTTGAAAAAAGCTAAAGCACTCCTTTGAAGGGGCAACTCAAATCATAGGCATTTGTAATGAACAAATTGAAAAAGCTTTTTGTTTTTTTAAAGATCTTTTAATTAAAACCCAATCTTGTAGCAGAAAAACCCCTTTAAGCTGTAAAAAATTATTTTATTTTTTTTTCCAACAAACTAAATTTTACCCTGAAAAATTTTTCATTTTTACAAGGAACCCTTAAAAAAAAAAGCATCCCAAATTTTGTTAAGCAATTTTTTCCCAAGTTCGGAAATACCTACATGGGGGTGAAAAACTGTGTTTGGGTGCATAACCCGGAGTACAAGGAAGGGGGTGTTTTTGGCTTTTGGGAAAGCAATTTTGGTGGGCCATGTCGCATTTTCAAAGCCCCCAAGTACCCGAACAGTGAAAATTCCGAAGTTGCCCCCTTTTGGTTCAACACCCCCAGGATTATCTAGGGGGGTACGCGCATTTTGGCCGCACATGTTTTCCCTATTTTTTTTTTTAGTATTGGGCTATGAAAATGGGGGGGAAAAAAGAATTTCCGCCTTGTTTTTTTTTGGGGTTCATTCTTTCAAATTTTTTCCTACGGGGTAAAAAACAGGGTAACTTACTTTGTGGTCGTAAAAAATTTCAATGATAAATTTATATCTTTTTTTTTTGTTTTTTTACTTTTAAAACCCAAAAAATGGGGCTATAAAAAAAAAGGTTTTTTTTTGTTGTCCTATTTACAACCATAGCTTTATTTTTTTTCTGTATACGGGGCTGATTGGCTTGTTTTTTGTGGATGAGTTGACGATTTTTATTGTACCATTTGGGGGGCAAGACACTTTTATAACTTTTTATTAAAGGTTTTTTTTTGAGGGATTTTTTTAAAAAAATACAGCAATCCTGGTAGTGTTTTTTATTTTTTTTACCAGCGGTCACCGTGCGGGAAATGACATTCCACTTTACCACAGGTCGATACGATTACAGGGGTACAAATTTGATTTTTTTTTTCATGTTTAAAAAGCTTTTAAAAACAATAAAAAAAACTTTTATTTTAAAAAGGAAAAAACGTTTTTGCATCTCGCAGCAGAGCCCTAACTTTTTTATTTTTCGGTGTACGGCTGGTTGGGCTTTGTTTTTTGCGGGATGATTTGGCTTTTTTTTGGTATCATTTTTTTTTAACATTTTTAAAACTTTTTTTTGGAAAGGGATTCAAAAATACTGCAATCCCAGGGGTGTTTTTTTTTTTTTTTATTTTTTTAAAAGCGCCCCCTGTGCAGTATCAATGACAAGTTAGCTTTACTCTGTGGGGCATACATTACGGCGTACCAATTTATATAGGTTTTTTTATGTTGAAGCACTTTAAAAAAAAAGGTTTTTATTTTGTATAACAATTTTTTTATCATCGCTTCTTCTGCGGGCCTAACTTTTTTATTTTTTTCGTAACGAGAGGTGTAAGGACTTTTTTTTTCGGGTGCACGGACTTTTAAAATTTGGGACAAATTTTGGTGTTTTTTATGAAATTTTGTCGCTTTTATTCCATTTTTGGCACGGGATAACAAAAAAAAACGCAATTTTTTGATTATTTTTTTTTTTTTTGTAAAGTGTTCACCCCTCAGGTTAATTAATATACACATTTATAGGGCAAAAGGGCGTTACGCACGCACGATCCAAATATAGTATTTTATCTTTTTTGGGGGGTTTGGCGTCTGTAAAGGGGGAAAAGGGGGGGTACGTGTTTTTATTTTATTTTTTATTTGTGTTTTACTTTTTTTTTTTTTTTTTTACACTCTTTTTTCTTTCCCCATAGGGGGTTTAAACAGCAATTTTTTAGATCTTCTGAAGATTTCTGTTTTTAAGGAAACCGTGCTAACCTGTTCTATCACGGCCACCATGAAAACTGTCATTCACGATGCCCCTCATTGTTTTTCATCTTGCGTCACAGAGGGCCCCCGGGAAGTGATCTTTACTTTCGGGGGTGTCGGTGAATCGTTGCTGCAAATCACGGCACACGCGACTGAAGCGGGAGGAGGGCTCCTCCTCCTGCCTGCGACTTAGCTCCGACATCTTTAATTGAGTCGGGGTTAAGGGGGTTTAAACACCCCCCGGGGGCTCACTCCGGCCCGGGGGTGAAAAGGCTAAGCCACGGGAATTTACCCCCTGTCCCCTGTCCATCGCCCCTCGCCCGCTTTCATTGGTTTCCCTTTGCCGGAAGCACTTCCCCCTAGGGCGTATGCATACTCCAAGTCGGGGAAGGGGTTTTAAAACCTTGGGAACCCCTTATTTGCACCCCCTTTTTTCCTTTTTTTAACCCAAAAAGGCCTATTCAGCGCTACCAATGTCCCTCCATTCTTAGACAATGCCTTTTAGTATGGAAACAGGTGAAAGAATTATATTATCAAGCGGGAGTAGACGAATATACACCTCTTTGGAATAATAACAGTATGCAGGAACTTTTAACACTAGATGGTTCTGTATGGAAGGGGAAGGGAGTTATATATTTATTTCAGCTATATGAAAACTTGACGTTCAGGACATTTCAGGAAATAGCCAGGGAATATCACATTCCAACACTCAATTTTACCAGTATCTTCAGCTTGCATACGCAATTCCAGATGAGTCAAATCACTCTTCAAGAATTTCCTATGCCCCCTCTGTTGCTCTCCCCTCCCTCGCGAGGTTTATAACATGCTTCTATGCGTTGTTATTGAGGAAAAAGTTGGGTGACCCATTTCAAGCAAAGAAGAGCACTTGGGAGGGAGATGTAGGACCCATAACAGATGACCAGTGGCAGTAGCCTTGGAGACTCCTAAGATGGTACCCCCAAAATATGGAGTGTCCCAACTGTATATACTACACCGAGCATACTATACCACTACACGTTTGCATAAATTCAAACCAGAGATACCCGATGTCTGCCTAAAATGTCTGTCTGTCCCCGGAACCTTTTTCCATTTACTGTGGGCTTGTCCTAAAATCCAAGGCTTTTGGCAACAAGTCCTCAGGTTTTTGAATGACAAAATGGGTTGTCCTGTACCCGATGACCCAAAATTATGTTTGCTATACTTGGACCCTGAGGATTACCCATCTCTGGTGATTCGTACATGCTTACTGAACTTTTGTTTACTGCCAGGAAAACTATAGCTCAGTACTGGTTGTCCTCTTATACTCCCGGTCTGCAGGATTGGATAAAATCGGTAAACGCCACTCTCCCGTTTAAGAAGTATATCTACTTGCATCGTGGGTGCCCTGACAAGTTTGTTAAGATTTGGCAGGACTAGATTGACTCCACACATACATCCTTGGCAATTTCCTATGTAACTTAGATTTATTCAGCAAGTCTTTCCCTATGGGTCTTCTGACAGTCTTGGGGTACTCTCCTGCCCATGCATGCAGGTGGCGCCACTGTAAACCTCGGGTTGTTATTTTGTAGTACCTACAAGTTATTTACGTTCCCTATTATAGTGTAGGATTTTCTCCCTGGAAAATGAAAGATGCACACACACAAAGTTTTAGCTTTTATTTTTATTTTATTTTAATGTGGGTTGTTATATCAGTCAAGTTTTCCTGATATCCTATTGCAATTATATGCTGTAAATTTGTGACCGTTTTCTTTCCTATGTTATCATTGTACGCAATCTTTTCTATGGCTCCAATCTTGAGACATGTTTGAATAACTAATCTGTTATAATAATCTGTATGCATATTTGTTTCTATATATGATACTTATTTGTACAAATGACGTTAATTTTGCTTACACATTAATAAAACTTGATTGTGTTTAAAAAAAAAAAAATACCAATATGCTTATGCACAATAATTGAAATGCGTAACAACTTGAAGGGTGGAAATGGGGGTCACCGACATCGGGTTAATGTCATCCAACAAAAACAATATGGATTTTCCCTAGTTCATTCGCAGGCCAGAGTAATTCCCAAACACATTCACTGTCTCTAATAAACACTCTTATGAGGGCCCAGGGTCTCGCAAATACACCAACATATCATCTACATATAACGATATTTTTTCCTGTATGTCACTGGGTACATTAATTATATTTGACAAAGGTTCCATAACAATGATGAAAAGCAGAGGTGAAAGCAGGCACCCTTGTCTAGTGCCTCTCCCTAGTGGTAAGGGAGTAGACAACAGCCCATTCACCCTAACTCTTGCCGTGGGTTGTAGATATAACAGGCGCAACCATTTAGTGAATTTGGGAGGAATCCCCATCCGTGACAACAGTATCCACATAAATCTCCATTCTACAGAATCAAAAGCCTTTTCGTTGTCTAAGGCAGCGACCACTCTCCTCCCTGCATTGGTATGGGTAACTTGCAAGTAGGCAAACAATCGTCAAAGGTTGATATCAGCAGTTTTCCCGTTTTCCCCGTCATAAAGCCTGACTGGTCTGCTCCAACTAATGACAGGATCACACCATTCAGTCTCATAGCTAGAACTTTAGCTAAAATCTTTGCATCTAGATTTAGTAGAGCTACACTAATCAGAGGGCCTGCCCGGCTTATGGATTATTGTGATCACTGCCTCAGAAAAGGAAGGTGGTAGGGAGTCCTCAGTGTCTACCGCCGCAAACAACCTCTCTAGTCTACAACTCCATTGCTCTGTGTCCCGCTGGTACTACTCCGCTGGAGAACCATCAGCCCCAGGCGTCTTGTGTGTCGCCAATCTCCCTAGAGCCCTGGCAATTTCCGCCACCGATATGTCTACCGCTAGCCCTTCCACTTCTTCACAGGATAACCCAGGTACATCAACTTTGTCAAGAAAGTAAGCTATTTCCCCCTCTGTAAAACCCAGCTTGGAAGCATAGAGTCCCTTGTAATAGGAGGTAAACTGTTCACATATCTGCTCCGGGTCTGAACGGACAATTCTGTCCACCCCAATCACACTGACTACCATCGTCACCAGTGTTTCCGCTCTAGCCAGAAATGCCAATGCTCTACCATTCTTGTCACCTTCGACGAAAATTTACTGTTTCTGCATAAGAAGCCACTTCTGAGTATACTCTGTCAATTGTAGAGAATACGCCCTCTGAGCTACTAATAGTGCTTCCTTAGCAATCTGAGACGGATCTTGTACATACACTGCTTCCCTCTCTAAGACTTCAACCTCCAGTTTCTATCTCAACGCCCTTTAAGTCAGCTCTATGTGACGCTATAGCCCCAATTATCGCCCCCCCTAAGAACAGCCTCAGAAACATCCCATTCCACCAATGGGTTTACTGAGCCTTCATTCACGTTCCAATACATTTCTATCTGTTCCCGACATACATTCATTACTTTTGGCACCACAAGCCATCTGTTATTCATCTAGGACTCGCGACGGTGCATTTAATATCAGTTTCAAGGGTGCATGGTCTGATATAACACGAGGTAAGTATTCTACAACAGGTATCATATGTAATATATCTTTTGACACAAAAGCCAAGTCTAGACGGGAAAGAGAGTTATGGGCCGGTGAGGAACAAGAAAATTGCTTAGCTTTGTGATGCCTCTATCAGACTGTTCACCTCTGCCTAGAGAGACGATCTAATTCCTGGTCTAGAGTGGCATTAAAATCCCCCAGCAGGAGCAGCGGTGTCCCTGTGTATTATGAGACCTTTGCCATAAGGGTGTCCAGAACTCCTCTGTGGAAACGAGGCGGGACATAGACTCCCCCTATTAGAAATTTGGATCTCCACAACCTCAAATGTAAAAGAACATACATCCCTATGTAGATCCTGCAGCTGGAACGGAAGAGACTTGTTAACCAATACCGAGACCCTCCGGGCATAGCTAGAATACACCGCATGGTACACCATCCCTATCCAAGGCCGCTTCAACGCTAATATCTTCTGTACCCTAAGGTGCGTATTTTGAAAAATAACAATACCAGGCTTATGAGTTTTAACATAGTCAAAGACTAGTGCCCTTTTCATTTTGCAATTTAACCCCAGAACACTATCTTGTAATCAGCCATCGCAATACAAGGACTAAAGAACACCAGACATCTTGCAGACCAGGGACCAACACAAGCATACAACCTATTCACACTGATAAACATACCAAACATCAACTAGGCCAACCGGGCCTAAAATTGACCTCCTGCTCAAAGCCACCCAACCTGCTTGAGCCTGTATTCCCTGTCAAAACTGTTAAAGAACAGAAATTGTGGAACATACCAGGGTGCACAATTGACCTGTGACCTGTAAGAAGATACACCTACAAAGGTGTGTTAGAGATATATCGTTGAAAAGACCTGAAGAAACTTCCATTCCTCTGCTTCTATAAGGAAAATACCTTCAATGGTATACAAACACAGGATAGAAGAGAGAAGACAATCAAACCAAAGTCCTTTTGAGATTGAGCCAGCACGGCAGTTCATGCTCATTTGCGACGTTCAGAAGACCTCCTATCCAACCATTCTGAAGCCTGCTCTGGTGTTGCAAAAAAGAATGTAAGTTCTCGATGTTGATCTCTCAGCCTGGTGGGATATAGCATTGCATACTGAATCCCAGCATCCTTTAGGCGACTTCGCACGTGTACAAATTGCCACCTTCTTATCTGCACCTCAGAAGTAAAGTCCAGATAAAAGATAACTTGCTATCTTTGTATTTAATGTCCCTCTTTCTCCTGTCAGCAGACAGTATGAGAGCTCTGTCCCTGTAATTAAGGAGCTTCAAGAAAAAAGGGCAAGGTAGAGCACCAGGAGGCAGCGGCTTAGTTGGGATACGGTGCACCCGTTCGACCACAAAACTAGATGAAAACTCTACGGGGGCTAGGACTTCCATGAGCAACTGCTCCACAAACTTTTCTGGGGAGGAGTCTTCCACTCGCTCCGGCAAGCCCAAGATTCGTACAATGTTGCGACTGCTGCGGTTCTCTGCATCTTCTGCTCTAGCCTGCAGAGTTTTGACTTGTTGTTGCAAAGTACTGATAAGCTTCTGGTTAGAATTCAAAGTATCTTCCACCCCGCTGATTCTGCGCTCCGCCTCTACGGCTTGCTCCCTAATCTTATCCATATCATATCGAAGTTTGTTGACATCCATCTGTAAATGGTCAATTTTAGTGGCTAATACGGCATGACAGGTTGTGATGGCGGCCATTATTTTCTCAGTGTCGAACACCCCGTTATATGAAGGCTCCAATTGTAGGGACTCATCAGTTTGACTCATTGTTTCCACTGTGGTTTGTTTTTGTGTGGAAGAGGGTGCTGTGGAATTTCTGTTTCGGCCCATACGTGAGATGGACTAGAGTTCCCAGGTTACCGTATGTCCAGTTAGAAGTGGCTGGTATTAGCAGAGAAGAAATCTCAAGGCAAGTGCAGTATCGCAGAGGGCAGACCAGTAGGTGGCGGCACCTTCAGATATTATTGAAATATGCAATAATTATAGAATGTCAGTAGAGAAAAGTAGTTTTGTAAATAACCAGCCGGTGCCACCAGTAGTCAGGCTCGTAGTATGGAAATTGAGGATTGCAAGAGTATCAGACCTCTGTGCAGAGGAAGCAGTATTGAGGGCTACGAGCAGGTGTCACCGTCGATCAGGCAACTGTTATTGAAACTTGAAACTACAGCAATGTAGAAGTATAGTGCAAGGAGCTGATATTACTGTAATTTGCCAGCAGGTGGTATCGTCAACCAGGGTTTGGTATTGAAATTTAGAACTGCAGTAAGTCTGAGGATGTAACCCAGAGAGATAGATGTATGTGACATTAACTGGTTAATGTTACCGTCCTTAAAAGAACAGCAGCAGATGGTATATCTTGAAGTGCATCAAGTAGACCAGCAAGTTCAACACCTGGCCAGGATAACAAATTATGCTCTTGGTACTATAGAGATTAGGCAGACTGGTGTCCCATAATTATATAGTGTTCAGAAAGGCAAAAGCCAAGGCTTGATCGATACCTCTGTGGCATGGACACAATGCTATAGACAGAAGAGTATATTGCAGGAGAGAGATGGGTCAACCCAGCCAAGGGTCTTAATCACGTGTTGCTTTTAACTTCAGCACTGTCCAGAGCTTATTGCAGGGGTATGTTATGTCAGGCCCTCCTTTAGGTGCTGCGACAAGATGGCATCAAGTCACAGTTAGTTTTTGCGCCCTTTAGTGCCTGGGTCTGATCACCACTGAAAATGGTGCCAATTGGGGTTTGCTGAAAATGTCTCCCTGAAAGGGCTCAAAACCACCCACCTTCTCCCTTTTCCTAGTGCTTGGCAGTCTTCCTCCCTCCTTTACTTATCTGCAAGTCCCAAGCTGCGGTCACTTTGCTCCAGTCATCAGGGACCATGTTAAGGTGTACCCTGGGCTCTGCTCCCGCCGTCTTCCGCCTCTCCGTCACTGCTTCCAGCCCTCTCTCCGGGGGGCAAATAGTAAGCCCCGCTGACTCTGGGTACCATGATGCCTGCCCCGACCCTCTGCACCTTGTCCTGGCTCAGCGCAGTCCCTCCGGCGTTCCAGGCAGTTCCATTGTTGTGCGGCGGGACAAGCCGCACCTCATTCTCCCAGTCATGAGCTGGTGTCCGCTTCTTCCTCCGGAACTGCGGCTGAGTGCGTTACTGTGCATGCAATCGCTGGCTGGTTGAGGACAGTCGTTGGCGTGCACTGTCACCTCCTGCCAGGCCCCGCGCCTTCTTGTTCCTCAGCCCTGTACTGCAAGACAGTCTTGAACAGGGAAAGAAGCCCAGAGAGGAGAGAATTAGCTCAGTCAATATTTTCAGGAGGTCACTACCTTCGTCTTCTCCCAACTTGGAGCAGTAATGACCACTCCAAGAGGTCTAAAAGTCAGGATTAGAACAGGATAAGCGAGGTGCTCAAGACTCACACATCTTTACTCCATGCAAGTAAGGCCACGCCTCAATTTTTCACATTTTCAAGAAAATTAGCAACACAGAATGTCTAGTTCTAACATGGCTTGTATGGTAAATTCTCCCCTACATGACTCCACCTATGAAACTACACCTCTTAAAGTTTTCAAAATCACATTTAAGAATTGTATTCACCTTCTAGGTATTTCACAGAAGTTAAAGAAAAGCGGAGGTTAAACATTTTAAGTTTCACTTTTTTTTTTTTTTGCACATTTCCAATTTGTATTATTTATTTTAACACAAAGATGTTACCAGGAGGAAACCAATCAAATTTAATTTCCCAGATTTGTGCCATTTTTAGAGATATCCCATATGTAGCCCTAGTGCACTATTTGACTTAACCAGAAGCCTCAGAATAGGAGGGGCACCTACCAGACTTTGGGGTTCCTATTTTCATTAGCATTTGTAATGTTACCATTACAGGTTTGCAGATACCCTAAGTTGTTAAAACTTAATAAACACCCCTAAAACTCCTTATTTTAGAAATTCCACCCCTTAGGGTGCAGCATTGGGCAGTAAAAATTAAAAACTAAATATGTTTCCAATTATATGCAGTTTTAGCTAAAAAAAAGTTTCATTTTTACAAGGGATTCTGAAAATAACAGCAGCCCAAAACATTATGCAATTTCTTCCAAGTTCAGCAATACCCCATATAGTGAAGGGAATAATTATTTGATCCCTTGCTGATTTTGTAAGTTTGCCCACTGACAAAGACAGAATCAGTCTATAATTTGTAAGGGTAAGGTTAATTTTAACATTGAGAGATATAATATCAAAATAAAAAATCCAGAAATCACATTGTATAAATTATATAAATGTATTTGCATTTTGCATTGTGAACTAAGTGTTTGTTCCCTCTGGCAAACAAGGCTTAATACTTGGTGGCAAAACCTTGGTTGGCAACCACAGCAGTCAGACGTTCTCTGTAGTTAATGATGAGGTTTGAGCCACTCCTTTGTTGCCTTGGCTGTATGTTTTGGGTCATTGTTTTGCTGGAAGACCCAGCCACCACCCATTTTTTATAAAGTCTTGGGGAAGGAATCGAGGTTTCACTCAAGATTTTTTACAGTACAGCTCCATCCATTCTACATTGATGCAGTGAAGTATGCCTGTGCCCTTGAGCAAGAAACACCCCCAAAAAACATACATGCTTGACAGTGGGGACGAGTATTCTCTTTTGGGTCCTAGCAGCATTTCTCTTCTTCACATCCCGAGTTAAAAATTAAAGAGGCAATAAATAACAAAAAGAAAGCTTTTCAACTACTAAAACAGGAGGGCAGTGAAGACGCACTAAAAAACTATAAGGAAAAAAATAAAATATGCAAAAAAATGATAAAGGCAGCAAAGCTGGAGACAGATAGACATATAGAATGTTAAAGTAATCCAAAAATATGTTTTAATTATATAAATAGTAGCAAGATTAAAACAGAAAATGTTGGCCCTTTCAAAAGTATTGAGGGAGAGACTGTAGAGGGCGATGAGAAAAAAGCAAACCTATTGTAAAAAAATCCGCTGTCCAACAGCAAGGATGATAGCAAAGCCACGCCAGGGAAATGAGTCTAAGTACCCCCGTTTTCACCAGTGCTCGCCGCCAAAGCGGATGGTCCTTGCTGCGGCGTGAGGCTACCAGGTCGTTACCCCTGAACCTGACTTGCTTGCGATGGCGGCCGGGGTACAGCGTGTGCAAAATCGTAATCCGGGCGTATCGGGACAGGCAGAAGGTCAGGGCAGTCGGCAGAGTTTCGTGGTAGAGGCAGTCAGAGGGTCAGGAGGGCAGGCGGCAAACAGGCAAGGTAGAAACGTAAGCAAAGCCGGACTGGTACACGTGGAAATCAAGACTGAACTCCAACACTCTCTAAACGATCCAAAAACACCCAACAGACTGGCAGAAGTGCTAGGATTGTCCGTACCATATATAGGACCAGCGGCCGACAATTAACCAATTTAAAGGCTCTCTGCCCTTTTAAATCCGAACCGAGATCCGTCGCGCGCACCCGCCTTAAGCAGGTGATTATGCGTTGCGGCGGCTGCAGAGCTGGAGAAAGGAAAAGCGTGGACTGGAAAGTACGGGGGTTTCCAGCCCTAGGCAGAATGAACCACGGCTGCCGGTGCAGCCGCAGCAGGCACCCGTGGCCCGTACCCCCGTGCGCACCGGGGACTGCGCGTCGGTGAGCGCGGCGCCGCGCGCCGTGACAGTACCCCCCCCCCCTTAGCTCTCCCCATCCCCCTCTCCTCCCCCTCTTCCTTTGAAATTTAGCGGAGGAGAATCAGGGGACAAATTGGTTCTCAGGTTCCCATAACGCTCCTCCGGCCGAAGCCCTTCCAGTCAGATAAGATAGAACCGCGTGCCCCCCAATGTCTTCCCTCCGCCAGCACCTCCTATACCTCAAAGATGTTATCAAGTGCTAGCAACATGAGAAGGACGAGACGGTCTCGGGAGAAGCGGTTCAGCACCACCGGCTTGAGGGAGGACAAACGTAAACGCGTTCGTGGATACAGAAACGGGGGCAGGCGAAGCTTTATAGGGAGAAAACGGGGTCCAACTGTCTGGAGCACCACAAAATGACCCTAGGAATTTGGGGCCCCAACTTGCTAAACTGGGCCCCTGTAAAACGGACGAACTAGCAGATAACCAAACCCTATCGCCTGGCTCAAATAGGGGCGGGGCCCTACGGTACCTGTCAGCCTGACGCTTGGTGCGGCAGAAATCTCGTAGCCAGGCCTGTCGAGTGAGCTGCCAGAGAGCCTTGAAACCCCTTACTTGGGCATCCACGCAAGTGACAAGATACGATTACTAGAGGAGATGGTGGGGGCGGGATGTAACCCAAAGACAACAAAAAAGGGGGAGGCCCACGGATTCAGACTCTAAAGAGTTATAAGAAAACCTGCCCAGGGAAGAAGATCAACAGTTATCCTGACGACGGGGCGACACAAAGTGCCGCAAGTCAAGGTGCCCCAACACCTGGTAAAACCCCGTTCTACCTGCCCTTAGTTTGAGGTGTGGTATGCAGGATGAACAATCCAACTGAATCCTGCAACTGAACAGCACAGGGACCGCCAAATTTAGCGACAAACGGACCCTCGTCGAGAGACAACATGCAAACGGGAGACCGGGGCAAGCGGGAAAATTGTTGGAAAAAATGTTGGGCCAGCTGCGGGGCAGAGGTTAACCCAGGCAGTGGATAAAGTGAGCCAATTTCGAGAACGATCGTCTCACCACCCATAAATGACCGTGTTCCCAGATTAAGGTGGATGAAACTGTGACAAGTCCCATGCGACATGGGTGCCAGGGGTTTTTTTCCGGCACAGGAAGAGGCTGAAGAAGGCCCGCGGGCTAGAGGCTAGGAACCATATTTCGGGCACCAGGAAGGAGCAGGGCCAGCCACAAAGTCCCTGACGTCTTGACAAGAGTGGGCCACCAGTAGTAGCGGGAGACCAGCTGTAAGAGAACTTATGGATTCTGGATGGCCAGCTGTTCGGAAAGAATGTCCCCCACTTCAGATTCCTAAGCCGCAAAGAAGCCGGGCGCAATCATAACGTCCTTCCCAGGGGGCACACGTTGAAGATCACGGGGCAGCCATGACGAGGCTTCAGAGGGACAATGTGCCTGTGGAGGAAGAAGTCCGAGACCCACCGTATCAGAGGCGCGAGATAGGGCGCAGCTTTGACGTTCTTCCCCTGGCCGAAAGTGTAGCAGAAGACAAAAACGGTGCGAAGAAAAGGGACCACGAGCCTGCCGTGGATCAGGAGTGCGTGTGATCCGACTGAAGATATAGGAGGTTTTTTATGGTCGGTGAAAAAAATACAATAGGGTGACGAGCCCCCTCCAGCAGGTGACGCCACTCTTCCCTATGGCCAGCTTTATGGCCAGTAATTCGCGATCCCCAATGGTATAATTCTTCTCGGTCCGAGAGAAAGTTTTGGAGAAGAATCCGCACGTTGGATGCAATTTACCCTAGAGGACCTCTGAAGATACAGCACCGGCACCCACCGAGGAGGCATCCACATCCCAGAATGAAGGGGCGGTTCGGGGCCGGGCGAGACCCAGAACCGAGCAGACACGAAACGCGGATTTGAGACGGCTGAAGGATTCTTGAGCTTCCCCGGGGCCAGGACTTGTGATTGGGCGTGTTCTTGTTAGAGCCACCAGAGAGCCAACAGCTTAGAGAAATGTGGATAAATTGTCTATAATAATTGCAAAGTCCTAGGAATAAAGGGTTGAAGGGAGTCGCTGGGGAGTAGGGTTGGGCGTCCACTTGTTGTTAGGTTTTGTTAGGGGGGGGGGGGGGGGGGGCGTGGTTTGTAGTGGGCCACTATCGTTCAAAAAAAAAAAAATCTCTTCGGAGAGTTTTGATGGGGATCCATAACCGGATGAGGGCCCTTATCATAGGAAACGATGTACCTCTAAAAAGAGTGCAGGGCTGGACGTTGAAAGAGACACTTGTTAGGGTTTTTGTTTCTCTGGTTTGGCAAAAATCATAATGGTAACGAGTCGCCTGAGGCCTGGCTAACGTGGTTGGCGATGAGTTTACGCGATCCGGAAGAAAAGATTAGGATAGTCGTTCCAAGTAGAACAATAAAACAGCAGTAGAGTAGTTCCCGGAAGGATCCATTGACGAAAGCCTTTGGAATACACAGGAGCGTTGCAGAGATTACCTGAAAGGCATAACTCAGATACTCCGAATTGGGCCATCCCATGCTTATTAAACCATGTTTTCTCTCCCGCCGACAATTCTTTTCGCCTTCGCTTCTAATGACGGATCAAATTAATAATTCAAAACCTCGGCGGTAGGCGAAGCTCCATCTTGGGAGAAACTATAAACTCCCCCCGCATGTCTGGGTTCCATTTACAACGCAATTGCTTGGTTCTGTGACTGAATTGAGATCCATATATCAAGGTCAGCATGTTAAGCGCTACTAAACAAAATGCAGATAATAAAAAATATCGACTACTCCTCTCCTGAACTAGCAGAAGCCGTAGTGCCTGATTCTTACCCATGGCTATAAACACTGTCCCCGCCTCACATAAGCCGACCTGCAACCTCTTGTTAACGGAGGGACATAAAACGATGCACCCCACAATGTGTCTTAGGAACACACTCTCAATTCAATTACTTACCCCCACCATCCAAGTCACCACGTCTACTCCGACGGAGTTTTGAAAAAACCCTCCTCTATAATGGGCGTTAGAACAAATGCCCGGAATGCAGGTCAATGGGGACATGTAGAGAACGTACAGCCGTTGAGGATGTAGTAGTTTTCGGCTCATTGCCTCTCCGAAAAAAGGACTCTGCAAGATAAGAGTCCCAAATAAGGCGTAGGTAATACCAGAAGGGAGGCTTGGCAGACTTCAGTGAATGCGACCTGAGGAGCGCGTTGTGTGCAGACAAGGCAACGTGAGTGTGGACCATGGCGGAACCCCAACGATTGTGGTTGGTCTGCAATGCAACTCAACCTGTGCTTCCAATCCAAGGTCGGTAGTATTGGTCCTGCGCCAAGGAAGTGGGCCCAGTAAGAAAATTTCAGAGGAGACCGAGGCAGGACTAGAAGTGGGCAAGAAACAGTTTCCCCTTGTGAATAGCCCCAATCTGCAGGAAGAGGGGAACCGTACGGGAAACGGCATGGGCGGTCCTTAAGGCATGGTCCGCCACTTGACCCTGGGAGGTTAGACCACAAATATGGTTTCTCTCTTCTTCGTGCAACGGAGTTTCAACACCGGGAGAACGAAACCCCTGGTCCCACAAGTTTCGTGTTGGGCTTAATGAAATATCCTGACCGATCCAAATCGAATAAAGGCACTGGCCGATAAGGGTGCTGTCCGAGAAGCACCAATGTTATAACGGGCGAATGTCAGACGGTGAGAGCCGTTCTGACACCTAGGTTGCCTCACCTACGACCCTAGGTGCGGAAGTTTCCCGGCGCACCGACAAGTCCCCAGAAGTTGCCAGTACCGCCACAATAGAATCACACTGCTTCTGGCGACCTTGTGAACGTTCTCCTGTGACGAAGTGGGCTCTCTCTGAGCTGCATAGGTTCTTCTTCAGCAGACCCATCGGATAGGAAGAGGTGACGCGCCTGGAACGTGGAGCCAAGCGGGGGAAACGGCGTGGACGGACGGTTTTCCCGTGGAGGCGTAGCTGCCTGTTTGCCTTTCGGCGAATCGAATATCCACTCGGGTGCCAAATGGATTGGGTCATCCAAGGCAGCTGGTAAGATCCCGAGCGGCGAGCTCGCCTTGATTCCGCCCCGAGAGGCCTTGCCCAAAGATGTCGCCCCACCAACGCTTTGTTAGTTTCCAGACCCAGACTCCAAAGCCGAGAGTTGCGAAACTGGCATGGAATACTGACCGACAGTGGTGTCCGCCCCGACGAAGCCGAAGCAGCGCGGCGGCAAGCCGAGGAATAACGAGCCTGGTTCCTCAAAGACGGTGGCAAACCCCCGGAGGAAGGTTTGAAGGTCCGCTTTCAGAGGATCCCCATCGATCCCATAGTGGCGTAGCCCAAGCCAAGCTTCTCCAGACAAGGAGGCGATTATGAAGGCCACCTTGGCTCGCTCTGTATGAAATGTGGCGCCCCATCATCTCGAGGTGGATGGAGCATCTGGCTGATGAAGTTCCCCTGCACTTCTTGGGTCACCAATCGTAGCGAGAGGGGGAGTGGCAGATGCAGAGAGGGTCCCGAAGCTGAAGCAGGTAGAGCAATGGAAGCCGGAGCAACGGATGCAGGTGCAAGGTGGGGCAGCCGTTGGAGGCAAAGGGTCGCCATGTTTCTGCATCATGTCGCAAGCTGGTCGATGCGTTGACTCTGCTGGTGCGAACAGCTGTCCGTGATGTCCCGATAACGAGATCAGAGTTACCCCTGCGGAATCCATGGCCATCTGTACTGTAACGGAGGATTGGATCCCTGGGCCAAGCAAGCGATGATATCTAAGCCACGCCAGGGAACGAAAGTCTAAGTAGGCCCCCCCGTTTTCAACCAGAGCCCCGCCGCCGCAAAGCGGGATGGTCATGCTGCGGCGTGAGCTACCCAGGTCCCGTTACCCCTCGACGTGACTTGCTGCGATGGCGTCCCGGGTACAGGACGTTGTGCCAAAAATCGTAATCCGGAGGCGTAGTCGGGTGACAGGCGAGAAGGTCAGGGCAGAGGCGGCATAGATCGTCGTCAGAAGGCAGGCAGATGGTCAGGCAGGCGGCAAACAGGCAAGGTCAGGAACGTAAGCAAGCGGACTGGTTACACGGGTAAATCAGACTGAACTCAACACACTCTAAACGCTCCGACAAACACACCAACAGACCTGGCAGCGAGTGCTAGGAATGTCTACCATATATAGGACCCAGCGGCCCGACAATTAACCAATTAAAGGCGCGCTGGCCCTTTAAATCCAACCAGCCGTCGCGTCGCCGCTGCCCTTAAGCAGGGATTTGCGCGCGCGACTGTCAGAGCTGGAGACAGGAGCGGGACTGTAATTACGGTGTTTTTCCAGCCCTAGGGCAGAAGGACCACGGCTGCGGCACCGCAGCACCCAACGGACCCCGTGCCACCGTGGGACGGCCGCGGTGAGCTGCGGCGCCGCGCGCCGTGACAGTACCCCCCCCCCCCTTAGCTCTCCCCCTCTTCCTCTTCAGTATTTACCGAGGAGGATGACCTTTCTGTTGATGGGCAGAAGGATGAGGTAAACCCCAACTTAAATGTTTCTTGTCTAACCCACAAAGAAGTGCATTTTCCATCTTAAGAAAAAAAAAATAGAAAAAACCCCAGGTCCTGATGGCAAAACACCCCACGTGCCCCTAAGGGATTTTAAGTAATGTCATGGGTTTAAAATGTTTGAGGGGTTTTTCTAAGAGAGGGCATCCTGAACTATCCCCACTAAAATAAATGTAAAATGCATTTCCCAGAAATTTTTTAAGAAGGAAACGGTTTTTTCTCAAACAAATCCCCATCAGCTTCTATGAGGAAGTTAGTTCTAGACTGGATCGGGGTGAAGCAGAGGATGTCATATATCTAGATTTCGCTAAAGCATTTGACACTGTGCCACATAAAAGGTTGGTAAGTAAAATGAGAATGCTTGGACTGGTGGAAAATGTGTGCAAGTGGGTAAGCAACTGGCTCAGTGATAGAAAACAAAGGGCGGTAATTAACGGTACGTACTTAGACTGGATCCCTGTTACTAGTGGGGTACCACAGGCAGGGCCGTTCTTAGGGGCGGGCAGGGCCGTTCTTAGGGGCGAGCAGGGCCTTTCTTAGGGGCAGGCAGGGCGGGCGATCGCCCAGGGCTCCACTCACCCGAGGGGGGCGCCGCTCGCCTCGCGGTTAGCCCTGGACTCTGCCGGCAACTGCACACACTTAGTGCAGCTGCCGATACAGGGAGGAGGCAGGACGGATCGATCCCCTCCTGCCTCCTCCCCTGTATGTATCAGCGCTCAGTCAGAGCGCCAATACATACACAGCGTCGCAGGGGTCTCACGGCTTTCACTGCGCCCCCTGCGACGCTGAATCTCGGCTCCCGTCCCAGGAGACCCCGGGAGCTGAGTGTAAGCAACGTGATGATGTCACGCCGCTTATACTGAATCCAGGCTCCCGGGACTTGGACCTGACAGCGCTGCGGGGATCCTGGAAAGGTAAGTGAGTTTTTTTATGTTTTATAGGGGGCCAAACTGGCTACAGGGGGCAAAACTGGGGGCAACTGGCTACAGGGGACAAACTGGGGGCAACTGGCTACAGGGGACAAACTGGGGGCAACTGGCTACAGGGGACAAACTAGGGGCAACTGGCTACAGGGGACAAACTGGGGGCAACTGGCTACAGAGGGCAAAACAGGCTACAGGGTTACAACTGGCTACAGGGGACAAACTGGGGGCAACTGGCTACAGGGGACAAACTGGGGGCAACTGGCTACAGAGGGCAACTGGCTACAGAGGGCAAAACAGGCTACAGGGGACAAACTGGCTACAGGGGACAAACTGGGGGCAACTGGCTACACTACAGGGGGCAAAACTGGGGCAACTGGCTACAGGGGGCAAAACAGGCTACAGGGGGGGGGAACTGGCCACAGGGGGCAAAACAGGCCACAGGGGGCAACTGGCCACAGGGGCAAAACAGGCTACAGGGGCAAAACAGGCTACAGGGGCAAACCCGGCTACAGGGGCAAAACAGGCTACAGGGGGCAAAACAGGCTAATGGGGCAAAACAGGCTACAGGGGGCAAAACAGGCTAAAGGGGCAAAACAGGCTAAAGGGGCAAAAATGGCTAAAGGGGGCAAAACTGGCTACAGGGGGCAAAACTGGCTACAGGGGGACAAACTGGCTACCGGGGGCAAAACTGGCTACAGGGGGCAAAACTGGCTACAGGGGGCAAATCTGGCTACAGGGGGCAAATCTGGCTACAGGGGGCAAAACAGGCTACAGGGGGGCAAAACTGGCTACAGGGGACAAAACTGGCTACAGGGGGCAACTGACTACAGGGGCAACTATCATGGCTGATGGAGCTACTGTGTTGTTGCAGGGGGGTATTACACGGCGACAGGGGCAACTATCCGGTGAAGCATTGTGTCGCATTATTTTACGGGGGGGGGGGGGTTCCTTCACTTCGCCGTGAGTGCAATTTAGCCTAGGAACGGCCCTGACCACAGGGGTCAGTATTGGGCCCTATCCTCTTTAATATTTTCATTTATGATCTTACACATGGAATGCACAGTAGAATATTGATCTTTGCAGATGCTACTAATCTCTGTAAAGTAATCAACACAATAGAGGATAATGTGTTATTACAAAGGAATCTGGCTAAGTTGGAGGCCTGGGCATAGAAATGGCAGATGAGGTTTAACACAGATAAATGCAAGGTTATGCACATGGGGAGGAAAAAAATCCATTACATGATTACATGTTAAATGGAAAAACGCTGGGTAAAAGTGACATGGAGAAGGACTTAGGAATCTTGGTGGACAGTAAACTTAATTCTAGCAGCCAGTGTCAGGCAGCAGCTGCCAAGGCAAATAGGATTATGGGGTGTACTAAATGCGGCATAGATGCACATGATGAGAACATTATTCTCCCATTATATAAGTCACTGGTTAGGCCACACATGGAGTATTGTGTACAGTTTTGGGCACCCGTGCACAGGAAAGACATTCTAGAGCTTGAACAGGTACAAAGGCGGGCAACAAAAATAATAAAAGAAGTAGGTGGACTGCAATACCCAGAAAGATAAGCAAGATTAGGGTTATTTACTTTACAGAAAAGACGGCTTCGGGGGGACATAATAAATATGTTTAAATATATTAAAGGTCAATATAGAGATCTCTCTCAAGTTTTATTTATACCCAGGACTGTATTAAGAACAAGGGGGCATCCTCTACGTCTTGAGGAAAAAAAGTTTCTACATAAACATAGAAAGGGATTCTTTACTGTTAGAGCAGTGAAACTGTGGAACTCTCTGCCAGAGGAAATTGTCATGGTGAATTCAATAACAGAGTTCAAAAAGGGTTTGGATGCATTTCTGGAGCGTAGTATTATAACAAGTTATGACTAGGACTCTGGAATAGGGTCGTTGATCCAGGGATTATTCCGATTGCCAGATTGGAGTTGGGAAGGAATTTTTTCCCTAAAATGAGGACAATTTGATCCTGCCTCATTGGGGTTTTTTGCCTTCCTCTGGATCAACACTTTAGCACAACAGGCTGAACTGGATAGACGTCTTGTCTTTTTTCGGCCTTAAAAAATACTATGTAACTATGTATTAATGCCAAAGAGCTCCATTTTTGTCTCATCAGACCACAGCACCTTCTCTCAATTACTCACAGAATCCTCCAGGTGTTCACTGGCAAACTTCAGATGGGCCTGCACATGTGCCATCTTGAGCAGGGGGACCTTGCAGGCACTGGAGGATTTTAAACCATTACAGTGTAATGTGCTACCAATGCTTTCTTTCAAAAAGTAATAGCCAGCGATTACAGTTCAATCCACGTGAGAAATAAAAACTGTAGCTTTATTTAGTCATATTTAAAAAGCGAAAACAAGTATATATGCACAGAGCATCGTGATGGCTGTTTACATCAACGCGTTTCGGGGGACCGCCCCCCTTAGTCATGATGTGATGTCAAGCAAAATGTAACTTCCTTATATATCCAATGTTAAAAAGGAAAATTTTCTAAAATCAATTAGACAAAGTAAGATGTTACAAAACAATAGATTGCCTAATAAATGCACACCTCACAATGCATAAATAAAAGTGAAAGACGGGACAAAAAAAGGACAATAAAAAGTAAAGTATCTAATAATGAAACATAATATCATGCCTTTTACTAAGACCAGTTGGAAACCTGGTGTTCAGTTGAAAAGTCCACCAAGCCTCCCGGGATAAGATTTTTCTCCTCATGTCACCGCCTCTCACTGGTTTGCAGACTGCCTCTATACCGCAGCATGTGAAAGAGGCGAGGCTGCCCGCATGGCATTCCGCGAAATGCCGCAATGCCATAGAAACATGTATGAATTCAGCTCTCTTAATGTCAGAGATATGTCGTCGGATTCGGGTTTTTAAACAATTGGAGCTACACCCCACATGTTGTAAAGAGCATTTACTACAAGTAATCAAATAGATGACGTTGTGGGTGCAGCAGTTAATGTATGATCCAATCTCAAAAGTTTTGCCTGTAGCAGTCGCCGTAAAACTCTGGGTTGTTTGCATATATCGGCATGTGATACATCTATTGTGACCGCATCGGTAAGAACCTTTAGTAGATTGCCAATTTCTATTTCTAATATTATGCAATATATGCAAACAAACCAGAGTTTTACGGCGACTGCTACAGGCAAAACTTTTGAGATTGAATCATACATTAACTGCTGCGCCCACAACGTCATCTATTTGATTACTTGTAGTAAATGCTCTTTACAATATGTGGGGTGTAGCTCCAATTGTTTAAAAACCCGAATCTGATGACATATCTCTGACATTAAGAGAGCTGAATTCACATATGTTTCTATGGCATCGCGGCATTTCGCGGTATGCTGCGGTAATAGAGGCAGTCCGCAAACCAGTGAGAAGCGGTGACATTAGGAGAAAAATCTTATCCCGGGAGGCCTGGTGGATTTTTCAGCTGAACACCAGTTTTCCAACTGGTCTTAATAAAAGGCAGGATATTATGTTTCATTATTAGATACTTTACTTTTTATTGTCCTTTTTTTGTCCCGTCTTTCACTTTTATTTATGCATTGTGAGGTTTATTAGGCAAGCTATTGTTTTGTAACAACTTACTTTGTCTAATTGATTTTAGAAAATGTTATTTTTTAACATTGGATATATAAGGAAGTTATGTTTTGCTTGACATCACATCATCACTAAGGGGGGCGGTCCCCCGAAATGCGTCGATGTAAACAGCCATCACAATGCTCTGTGCATATATACCTGTTTTCACTTTTTAAATATGACTAAATAAAGCTACAGTTTTTATTTCTCATGTGGATTGAACTGCAATCGCTGGATATTACTTTTTGAAAGTTTGCCTCTTATTTGGGAGTGAAGCTCCGGGATTCCCTTATCCCTGCGACTGGTTCGACATTACTGAGTCTGGGTGAGCTGAAATATTATTTCTCTGTTTTACCAATGCTTTCTTGGCTGTCTTGAGATCATTAACAAGTTCCCTCCGTGTAGTTCACCTTCCTAAAGATCAAGGACACCCCACGAGGTGAGATTTTGCATAGTGCCCCAGATCGATGTTGATAGACAGTCATTTAGTATTTCTTCCATTTTCTTACTATTGCACCAACAGTTGTCTTCTTCTCACCCAGCGTCTTACTTATAAGCCCATTCCAGCTTTGTGCAGGTTCATGATCTTGTCCATGATATCCTTAGAACGCTCTTTGGTCTTGCCCATGTTGTATAGGTTAGAGTCTGACTGATTAACTGAGCCTGTGGACAGGAGTCTTTTATATAGGTGACTATTTAAGACAGCTGTCTTTAATGCAGGTAGCGAGTTGATTAGTAGCGTCTAAGTCAGACCTGGGCAAAGTACGGCCCCTGGGTCGCATCCGGCCCGCCAGCTCGTCTGATGCGGCCCGCGGCGTACGCTGCCCAGGTCTGCTAATAGTAGCACTGACGGCCCGCCGCGGCCGGGTATTGCAGAGAGGCCGCCGCGGGCCGTCAGCGCTACTATTACTGGTGAATTAGGCAGCGACGCTGTGAACTCCTCTCACCGCGCCGCTGCCTCTCCTCGGCGCACACAGAGTAATCACTCTGTGCGGGCCCAGGAGCTGACGGAGGAGCGTCCCGGCGCTGGCGGCATGACGTCATCACGCCCACCAGCCCGGGAAGCTCCTCGGATAGAAGACGAGCGCGCTCGGCCAGGAGTCAGGTAAGCCAGGGTGAGTATCAGTGTTTGTTATTTTTAATTTTGGTCATAAAGCTATATACCTGCCTGTGGGAAGCCCTAACTAGCTATATACCTGCCTGTGGGAAGCCCTTACTACGTAGCTATATACCTGCCTGTGGGAAGCCCCATCCAGCTATATACCTGCCTGTGGGAAGCCCTATCTATATACCTGCCTGTGGGAAGCCCTATCCAGCTATATACCTGCCTGTGGGAAGCCCTATATAGCTATATACCTGCCTGTGGGAAGCCCTATCTATCTATATACCTGCCTGTGGGTAGCACTATCTATCTATATACCTGCCTGAGGGAAGCACTATCTAGCTAGATACCTACCTTAGGGAAGCCCTATCTATATACCTGCCTGAGGGAAGCGCTATCTATATACCTGCCTGTGGGAAGCCCTATCTATATACCTGCTTGTGGGAAGACCTAACTAGCTATATACCTGCCTGTGTGGAGCTTTAACTATATTCCTGCCTGAGGGGAGCTGTACCTATCTATATTCCTGCCTGAGGGGAGCTGTATCTATCTATATCTGCCTGGGAGATGTATCTATCTATATACCTGCCTGTGGGGACCTGTATCTATCTATATACCTGCCTGCGGGGAGCTGTATCTATCTATATACCTGCCTGCGGGGAGCTGTATCTATCTATATACCTGCCTGCGGGTACCTATATCTATATACTTGACTGACTGAGGGGAGCTGTATATACCTGCCAGACTGAGGGGACATACATCTACATACCTACCTTACTGAGGAGAGCTGTATATACCTGCCTTACTGTGTACCATGAGTAAGCAGTTATATAGATGACATCCCAGTAAGTTTCCACAAAAATAATCCTCCAAAAAACGATTTTTTCCCCGTTCACCCTATGTTTTTATTAGTCCGGCCCTCCAAAAGCATCGCACTTTCTCATGCGGCCCCATGGGAAAATTAATTGCCCAACCCTGGTCTAAGTGATCTGTAGGAACCAGAACTCTTAATGGTTGGTAGGGGACCAAATACTAATTTCTCTCAGCAAAATGCAAATAAAGTTATATAATTTATACAATGTGATTTTCTGGATTTTATTTTGGATAATCTATCTCTCAATGTTAAAATTAACCTACCCTTAAAATTATAGACTGTTCATGTCTTTGTCAGTGGGCAAACTTACAAAATCAGCAAGGAATCAAATACTTTTTCCTTCACTGTATGTGGATGTAAACTGTTTGGGTACTGTTTGAGCGCATCGCAGGACCTACAAGGGAGGGAGCACTATTTGGCTTTTGGAACGCAGATTTTGGTGAGTGTTAAGTCACATTTGCACAGCTCCCACAGTACCAGAACCCCATTTTGGATAAAACGCCAGCTAGGGAACTCTCTAGGGGTGTATTGAGCATTTTGGGCCCATAGGTATTTCACAGTGTTTTTAGCATTTAGCCATAAAAATGGAAAAAAGACCTACATTATTCAGCCTTTATATTTTGGGTTTCATTTTTACAGCGTATTAATAATTTGCCCTATGGAAAATTTGTGACATAAATTTACCAACCACCACCCATAATGTATACTATACACTTAAAATTTAACTTTTGGACTTCCGGTTCCGGCGCCTCCATGCTGTGAGGGACGAGACGGAGCTCCGGGACGGCGCATCACACCCGTCACGATAAACCGACCAGATCTTCCTCAATCTGCAGGAGGGGATACAGCATGGCAGCGGCTCTCCTCCGGTCCGCTCTGCGCCTTGTCCCGTGGCTTCCCGCAGACCCGACAACGCGGACAGCGGCCCTCGCACCACATGTTGCGCAGTGGAGGCGGGAGGAGTGAGACGGCGGCAGCAGGAGACGGAGTCGCATCAGCGCTACAGTCACCGGTGATTGCGGCCCGCAAAATACACGCTGAAGAGCAGTGGTGTCGGTGGTGATCTCGGAGGTACCCGGGACGGGAGACTGCAGCGGACATTTGAGGTGGGAGCTGTGGGGACGGGGAGGAGGATGCTGAGAGGAGAGGAGAGAGGTGAAGCTGGAAAGTCAAAGGGAAGCAGGCAGTGTGTAAAAGCAAGAGGGAGAAGTGAGAAGAAAGAAAGTGTGGAGGGGAGTGAGAGAGAGAGGAAAGAGACAATCCTCAGTGTCTCAGCAGCGGAGGCAGTCCCCTCTCCGAAATCCCTGTTCCTGAGGCCGCCACTATTTTGCTGTCCTCCTGTGTCTCCACTCTGCTACAACTGGAACACCTAGCCTGCACCTGAGGGACTTCCAAGGTTATGGAGCTGCAATTCCTCCTTTTTATACACTCCCGCAGTCTCTGACAACATAACTCATAGACATTAAAAGCAGGGGTACTATCCAACCCCCTGTGGACAACTCCAGCACTACACATAGGGTATATAGCACAACCCCGTGTACCCCGGTATAAGACCCGGCCTCTTGCAATAGATCTTACACAGTAATTCTCTTCTGCACTAAGGTGACTGCCTGTTTACAGTTGGCCACTCCTTCTATGGAAAAATTCCTTCATAAAATGGGGCGCAACAAGAACACCACTTCTGAACAACCAGCAAAAAACACTGGTTCCCCATCCCAGTCACCTAGAGAATTACGGGAGGATGTGGGTGAAAATCATGAAGACACAATCCCGTTGGAAGAGGGGGAGATGCCCCACACGCCGGTGCAATTGACTGAATGTACAGCTCAAACCCAGACCCAATCACCAGACTTCCTGGAACCGGTGCACGCCAATATTAAAGCGATAGCAACCGAGGTCGTCCGACAAATTTCTCCGGAACTCCAAGCCTCACTAGCCACAACGGTGTCACAAATGTTCTCACAAGTTCAGGCCGATATTAAAGCCCATGCTGAGCGCTTAGAAATGCATGACAACGTAATCCAAGAGTTACAGGAGGATGCCCTATGGGCTAAAATAAAGTTGCAAAATGTCATCCAGTAAAATAAATGCCTGAGTGAGAAAGTAGACGATCTGGAAAACAAATCTCGACACAACAATCTGCGGATCCTGGGAATACCGGAGTCTGTCCCTCCGAGAGACTTGATAAATTTATGTGAAATGCATCTCCCAGAAGCCTTGGGCATTGCAGATGTTTGTAAGGTGGAGAGAGCACATCGCTTGGGTCCAGATCTTCGAGGTGGGACGCAAACAAGCAGTGACAAAACAATTCTGCCAGCTCTCAGGAATAGGCTACACCAAATTATAGTCAAGTATTTGCACTTTACGGATAAAGTTAAAATTCTAAAGGCTTTTAAACGACCCCGCTCCGATTTAATCTTTAAAGGCAAAAAGCTACTCGTGTTCGAAGACTTTTCTGCGGATGTAGTTAAAAAGCGTAGAGCCTTCTCTGAGATCTGTTCAGATCTTTTTCACAAACAAATACAATTTACCTTACTGTATCCAGCTATCCTCCATGTATTCCACAAAGATGGAACAACCTCCACCTTTCACTACCCGATGGAAGCAGTGAAATATTTTGGAGAAACGCGGCATTCTCACCCAAAATCTGGATCCCGGTCCTCCTCACCCCTAACACGTAATGGATCCCTCCCACCTCCTCCTCCAACACCTGTGGACTGGTTGCTGGATCTGCTGAACTGGACAAAGCGCACCTGCGCTTTCCCACTCAACTGAGCCCAAAAGAACAGAGGAAAAGGCGTGCCCTTGAGGTTAACACATGAACGGCTGCTGTGCCATCTGACTATAGATAATTTCAAACCAGGAAGGAGGTCGACACAAAAGTGACCCTTGATTCAACCCTTATGACAATTTTTTGAAGTTATTTAACATTACAAATTGTCCATGTTCTGATATGTGGGTTCTAGGCACTTGAAACCTGAGGCACTGTCCCTCAGGATATCCTTACCTCCCCCCGCAGGCTTGCAGACCCGAACTGCTAGCCCTTGTGTCTGGGGCTGGAGGATTCGGTGAATGCTATCTTGTACTGCACCACCATGTACCTTTGCTGGTATATGAATTTGTATTTAGTATATTTTATAAATGGATGATTTTTTGATTACCACACCGCAAGTTCTGTCTGACTTTTAGATTCCATTATTATGCGCCAACGATTTGAGCTCGCTACTAGTATTCAATTTGTTTCTGTACATGGCAACTCTCACTTGTATGTTGGAAAAAAGTGGAGTCCCGTGGCAGATCCTTCAGGAAGAAGGTTGCTTATACCAATCACTTTTTAAACCCGTTAGTCCCTGTTTGAAAACTTTTCGGGGGGCTAATTTTTCGGCCGAGGGGCCCCCAGGTTGATGTTTTTTTGGGTTTCAATTGTTGTTTGCACTTTTTTTAAGTCCCCCAGAGGTCGGGTTTTTAAACCATTTATGTTTAAATTTTGGGATATGAAAATAGCATTGGAATGTTGGGGCTTACGTGTCCTAAAAAAGGAAAAATGATGGTTCTTGACTTTTAAAAACGTCTCAAAATTGATTTTTTGCCTTTTGAAGGAGATGCACCTTGTTGGGGGAAAGATTATACCCGTAGGGGCAAAGCTGTGGGTGGGTAAGGTTATGGGCCCCCACCCGTTGGGAGAAAGGCCCGGATTTTTTTAACCCTTTGGGTTTTGGGAAAAAATTTTCCCAAAGGGGCGGGTTTTCTGCAACTTTCCCTTATATGGGGTCGAGGGCCACCTTTTTGGGGTCCAAAAAAAAATTCTGAAAACTTCCCCTTTTTAGAATATCTAGGGCCCCACAATAGGAGGCCCCCTTTTCCCCAAAAGTAAAAGCAATTGGTCTTTAGTTTATTTTCAGTTTTTAAAGATAATGGGGTGGTGATTTCAACGAGGTTGTCTCCCCTCGGGAAGACCGCCAAAGGGTTGGAAGGGGAAAATTTGGGGAAAATAACAGAGAAGGGAAAACTTTTATCTTTCCAAATTCTTGGGAAAAATCTAAATTTAAAATGTGCCGTGGTGCTTCTTGCTTTCCTGATCCCCAGAGAATATTCACTTTTTTCATTCCCGCAAAATTTCCCTGGTCGGAATAGAGGATATTTTCAGCCCCCAAAATTTACTTCACAGGGTAAAAAAGGGAAAAGGAAATAGGCAAATCAGTTTTCTAAGCCTTTCCCCATTATACTTCCCATGTAAAACCCGGTCTCCCAGCGGAAGGGATTACTAGGAGATTCCCCTCTTTCCCTCGCAAAAGCGGGAGGATTTTCCCAAGGGGAACCCTACAAATTGGGGTTTGAGTTTTAAGATGGATAATTTGCCAGAAAAGCCCCCCCCAGTTGTTCGGGGTTTCACGGAAAAAAGTAGTACTTCGAGGGGGGGACTGTTAGCTTTCCCTGGAAAACCAAAAAAAAAAAAAGGTGCAAACCCAGCTTGATACTCTTAGTGGTGCGTTTAAAAATGAGGCTTACCCCAAAATTTTCTTACCCGGGACCCCCCCCCGGGGGGCCAAGGAAAAAATGGATCCGTTCTAAAAAGGCATACGTTTCCCGGGAAGCAAAAGGTTTAAACATTTAAAAAGATCCCCGGGCCCGACCCAAAATTCTTTCGATTGGAAATTTAAAAGCCTGGGGGTTCCCTGGCTAGTTTTCCCAGGGGCCCGCACCAAAAAAAAAACCCACCTGACGGCAACTCCGTGACCCACACAGGGGTTTTAAAAAAGTAGAGGGGAAAGGGTTCGATGGAAATACTTCGGTCTTTTTACCAGGCCTTTATTCGAAAAAAAACAGCTGATGACCCCTGCATCTGTTTTTGGTTTACAGAAAAAAAAAAATCCCCAACCGACAGGGGGAAGAGGTGTCCATGCGGGGGAAAACCCCTTTACCCAATGGGGAAACTAGAATGGAAATATAAAAATTAAAAAATTTAAAAAAATTCCCCCCCAAGCCCGGGATGGATATACGGGAGAATTTTTTAGCTTTGAAAAAACCCAAATTTGCCCCCCATTTTAACAGTTCTTTAAACACCTCCCTTTATCGGGCCCCACCCCCCAAACCCCCGGGGAAAAACACAGTTTTTTTCAAAGTTTTTTCCCAAAAAACCAGGAAGGGACCCCGTTCTTGTGAATTTACCGCCCAAAATTTTTTTTTTAAAAAAATTTTTAATTTGTGGATCTAAAACTTTTAGAAAAATTTAATGGCAGATGGGGCTAGCTCCTTTTTTTCCCTACTTTAAAAATAGGCCCTCAGCAAGTAGGCTTTGTGCAGGGTTTTTCGGCCATCACAAAATGTTAGAAAGGTGCTTTTTGTTTTTTGGGCCAAAGTTTTTAAAAAAAAACCCTGGGCAGCATGTTTTCACCCCGCATAGTAATATAGACCGGAAAAGGGCCCTTTTACGCATTAAATGGGGGTGGGTTTGGGGATGGTCTTAGATAAGGGGGTCTAAAAGGGGCCCTTAAACGTACTTTTTTTTTGCCCTTTTACGTACCCGAGGCAAGGGTTTTTGTACGCCAGGTTTTCTTCCAACTCGTTCGGCCCCTACGCCTTGTACCAGGGGGGGGGTTAGGGGGTTTCCCCCTTTTCCCCCTTTTTGGGTTAAATTTGCCATTGAAACCCAAAATTTGGGCCGCATTTTCTCGTCACCCGGGGGGATTTGGGGGAAAATTAAAAATTTAAAAAAAACTTTAGCTTAAACTAAACTTTGTTTTTCGGGTGATGTTAAACTTTTTTTTTGGAAAATCCGGAGAGGGACCCCTGTTTTTTTATTCGGGCCATCTACAAATTTTTTAGACTCTGTTTCCCGGCTTTAAAATTTTTATAAAATTTAAAACCCGAAATCCTCGTATGCCCCAAACCCGCAGTTCGGCCCCTTTCCCTAGTGAATTGAAATCCTCAATAAAGTTAGCCACCCAAAATCCCTTTTAAAAACTTAGGGGATCAAAAATTTTTAAAAACCCCCGGGGCTATCTAGCACCTTTAACTTCCCCCCGCTAAACTTTAAAAAATTATTAGGCAATTGCACAAATGGTCGAACCCTTTCCCTCCCCTTTTGGGGAAGGGGCCACCTTTGGGGCGGATGATAAAACTTTCCCAAAATTCTCTCCCCCCCCAAAAAAAATCCCCTTGCTGTACGTCACCAGATATACGGTTTATTTGGCCAAACTTCAAAAAAGATTTATATGGAGGGGCCCAAAAAAAAAACAATTCCCCTTTCTAAATTAATGATCCCCCAGACCAAAAAAGGGGGGCTTTTTCTTTCCCTTTTTGTAAGGAAAAAAAAAACTTAGCCCTGTATAATGGTCATTGCCCGATTGGATCAAAAAATTCCCTTTTTACCACTCAAAAAAAACGAAATTTTGAATCCTCTTAGAGGCCCCCTTTGGGGCCTCCGGCTTTACCACGGTTTTTCAAAATTTTTCCCAAAAAAAATAAGATAATTTCCCCGTCCCCTGAGAACCATCCCTGACCTGGAAGGGGATGTCGTAAAAATCTTTAAAAATAACCCAAAAACCCAAGTAAAACCCCCATTTCCACTCATCGGGGGACCTGAAATTTTGGGGGGGGGTTAATTTTTAAAGGATATTTAAAAAAACTGGAAAGCTTTAAAGGGATTTAGACTGTAGGTGATTATATGATCGGTCCCAAAGCAAAATTTCTTTTCATTGAAGGAATTAAAAGAAAAAATAAGGGGGTCCCGGGGAACCCACTTCCTTACTTTTGGCCAGGTTATTAAACTTTGTCAAGAGTAGAGTCACAAACACGAGACAGGGAAAATTCCCTTTTAGTACTTTCGTTGAAAATCATTGATCCTAGAAACAACCTGGAAATGTTTTCGAATGGGGAAGATAGACTTTCTCACCATTGGGGCAAAAATTTCCCAGATCTGGGAAAAAACCCCCAAAAAAAAATTAGTTTGGCTGGAGAGGGGATAGGTTTCCGCGGTTTTAAAAAATGAATCAAGGAGGGAAACGTATTCCGGTTTTTTCCATCGGGGCGATTTACGGGTTTTTAACATCCACCTAGTGTACCCGATGCCCATTGGAAATTTCATTTCCCCAAGAGTCAGCCAAAGTAATAAACCCCTATGATAATTTTGGGAAATTTTGGGACTGTCGCAATTTGGTGGGAAATTTTTTATTCCCTTTTAAATGGACTTGAGTCAGAAGTGGGGAAATTTAAAAAAACCTTTCCTGAGCCCCTTTATTTCATGATTTTTCGAAGGGGTTTCTAAATTTTCCCCCAAAAATTGTTGCATATTTGTCTTGTTTGGCCGCAAAAAGATGTCTGCTAAATACCCTTTGGGTTTGAGGGCCCGAGTCTCCAAAACTAAGGGTTGTTTGGGGATCAAGTAAGGCTTTAAACCTTTTAAAAAGGACAACATGGAGGCGGAACTCTCCCAAGTCCTTTTCCCACGGACATTTTTTTTACCCAAAAGTTGGGCCCTTCAAAAGAACATTTCCTGGGTCCAACAGAAAAGGTGAAAATTTGTGAAGCCATTCCGTTTTACTAAATTGGGTTTCTAAAAAAAAGAGCTGGGAAAAGGGGTTTTTGGGAAATATGCGTTTTAGCACGACCCCATTTTAAAGGTTGATACTTAATTAGGGGGAAAGACCCTTTATATATAAGATAAAGGTTTTTTTGCTTCATGTTATTTCGCTAATAGTGTTATGTACGATTAATGGTGGACTCAAGTTTTTTAGTTTTGATTTGCCCGTTGGTTTTCAATTAGTTCGGTTTTTTTTTGGTTTTTTTTTAATTTTTTTTCGGAAAGCTAGGCCCCCAGTAAATAGACATGGAAAAATACCCCCGGTACTTCATATAAAAAAAAGGGAAAAAAATGTGAAGTAAGAGTTTCTGGGGATCCCCAAACTTCCCAAAACCATTTCTCTCACCAGAGGATCATATAAGCCAAATTAAACACACTAAAATTTTTATTTTGGGTTTTGATTCGGGCTTTGGCAAAACCTTTCCCAATAGAGAAACATACCGTGTTGTTTAATTTTTTTCTTTTTAAAGGGCCTTTATTTTTTGCTTTTATATTTTGAAAATTTACTTTCATTTGAAAATGACTTATATATATGCTAACTTTCAATAAAAACATGTTTAAAAAAAAAAAAAAAAACTTTTTACTTCCGGGGGCGAGGCGTCTAGCACGGCCGTATTTTATAGTCGCTCCTACCTCGATCTATTAATCTATCAGAATTCAGCACCATCCAGCAAATATAAAGTTGTTAGACTGGACATACCACCTGGCTAACATCTGAGGAACATGGAGGAAGGTTAATTTTATACCCATAATACCAACCATCGGCTCCAGACCTCTCCTGTTCTGACTGTCTATATAGACAAGGAGGGATCGGACACGCAGAACCCACAAACTTACCAAAGAAAACAAATAGACTGGCCCCCACCAAGAGTATACCGCTGGGAGACTGGCATTTGTAAAGGGGACTCACGGAGGTCTTTTCTTTGACAGAATAACAGCGTGTTGTCAACACAGGTTCCCGGGGGCTGCAGTGAGGATAATACACCGTTGGATGAAATCATTATAAATATATTTCTTTAGCCATAAATACAGCCATTAACGCTGATGTGAAGCCTGACCACTGGCTAGACCGATATCCATTGTGTTTTCCATTCCAGAGCAGACTGAACAAGTTACTGTCAGGCCCAACACGGACTCTGGGGTCATGAATCCCTTGACCTTGAGTAACATACTACAACAACTTGGAAAAGAACACACAATTATCGGCTGGAGAGGACCAAAAAGTCTCAGTTACTTGTCAAAACTGAGAGGATAGGTCTCAATCATATCTGCAGTGTTTCATAGTTTAAGTCCAGTTGGACCACAGGTTGAACTAACTCTTACGCAGTTATCAACCAGTACACCTGACAGTACTGCGATACGACACGTATCCTTTACAGCCTACGCTGCTTTGTATATGACAGGGTGACTGTTTATTGCACAGTCCAATATTGCTGATCTTGTGGGAGTGTTATAAATGCTGGGCTGTGGTCTTGTGTTAAATATCTTGTTTTAAGAGTGCATGTTCTATATCGCAATCAACACTCTATCTACACTCAACCTGCACCCTGCTAAGAAGCGAGGGTAGGTCATCACAACAATCCGTCTCATTAAATCCTGTACATGCTGTAAGAGGACAAAGGGGATTGTGGTGGACCAGAGATATGTGTCACCAAGGACCCTGGCGTTGGTGAGGTGAAAACCTGTAATTTCATGTGTCAGTGGCAGTAGGTTTCTGACACACGTTTTATTGTTAGTATATTTGCACAGCAAGTAGTCTGGGTCTGGTTTTCACAGGAGCAGTTATAGAGTTGGGTGGGTGCCTGCTCCCACATCTTCAGGTCCAGGCCAGAGTTTGTTTTGCTGTATGTAAGCCTGGAGATCAGGTGGGAAGGTGTAATTGGATTGTCTGTGTTGCTGGGAGAGTGCTAGTGTGCGCAGCAGAAGATCCCAAGAACAGACTACACGCCGGTCTCAGTTGGAGACCAGAAAGGCTGGAGGCCTGATCTGACACAGGACTGTAAGTGTCCCGCACGGACTGTGTGAACTTGTTTTATTTTCTCTGCATTATGGCTGAAGTTAAGCCCACGTTTGTGTTGCTGTCTGTTTAAGGCTGAAATAAACGCCTGAATGTTTAACCCCTTAAGGACCCAGCCAGTTTTGGCCTGCCTGACACAGCGCTATTTTTGAAATCTGACGAGTCAATTTATGTGAGAATAACTTTTTGACACTTTTATCTATCCATGTGATTCTGAGATTGTTTTCTCGTGACACAGTGTGTTTTAAGTTAGTAAGAAAATTTTATCCATACAAGCCTTGTTTTTTAGTGATAAACAACAAATCTTCATGAAAAAGTTGAACAATGTGATTTTGTCAATTCCAAAATTTCTGCGTACAAGACAGGTAATGATTTACCCCAAAATAGCTTAGTACTAGCCTCTTCCATATGTCCACTCGAGGGGGGCATCATTTTTTAAATGTCCTTTTTTTATGACATTAGGGGACTTAGAAATAGTAGTAATTTTTCACATTTTCAAGAAAATTTTAAATATACATTGTTTTAGGGACCAGTCCAGTTCTGACGTGGCCTTGAGGGGCCTGCAGGTTAGATACCCCCATAAATGACACCTTCTAAGAAACTAGACCCCTTAAAGTATTTACAACAGTGTTTAGGAAGTTTTTTTTAACCCTTTAGGTATTTCACAGAAATTAAAGCAAAGTGGAGGTGAAATTTCAAAATTTCACTATTTTTCAGATTTTCAATATTTATCCATTATTCACTGGAATACGGTAAATGTGACCAGGTAAATGCAATGTTATATCATTTCCCCCCGGTCTGCAGTTTTTAGAAATATCCCATATGTGGCCCTAGTGCATTATTTGGCTCACCCATAAGCCCCAGAATAGGAGGAGCACCTACTGGACTCTGGGGTCTCATTTTCAATGCAATTTTATTTAGGCGCCATTTCAGGTTTGAAGAGGCCCTAAGGTGCTAAAACTTAATAAACACCCCTAAAAAGACCCCATATTGGAAACTACACCCCTTAAGGTATATATACAGGTGTGTAGTGAGTATATCGACGCCACAGGTGATTCACAAAATTTTTTTTCGCATTAGGCTGTGAAAATTAAAAAATAAATTTTTCCAATAATCTGCAATTTTAGCTTAAAATGTTTCATATTTACAAGGAATCCTGGAAAAAAAGAACCCCAAAACTTTGTTAAGCAATTTCTTCCAAGTTCGGCAATACCTTACATGTGGGTGTAAACTGCTGTTTGGGTGCATGGCAGGGCGTACAAGGGAGGGAGCGCTATTTGGCTTTTGGAACGCAGATTTTGGTGGGGCCATGTCGCATTTGCAAAGCCCCCAAAGTACCAGAACAGGTGAAACCTTCCAGAAGTCGCCCCATTTTAGATTCAACACCCCTCATGGATCTCATCTAGGGGTGTATTGGGCATTTTGGGTGCACTGGTGTTCCATCGTTTTTTTTTAAGCATTGGGCCATGAAAATGGGGGCGAAAAACGCAGTTCCACCATTGTTTTTTGGGCTTTAATTTTACAGCGTTCGCCGTGCACTGTAAATGATGTGATAACTTTACTATGGGGTCGGTACAATTGCAATGGTATAAATTTTATATAGTTTTTTTTATGTTTTATTACTATTACACAATAGAAATAGGTCTATAAAAAATTGCGTTTTTATGTTGTCCTATTCTGACAGTCAAATCTCTGAAAATCTGGGGATAAATCTCCTATAGTACCCCACAATTCCCAGAAACACCCTGACCTGTTTTTTGGTACCCGGCCAAGGCCAGTTCTGGATGGCCTCAACCTTATTTAACTGAGGTTTTATCATTCCTCTTCTCACTATGTACCCCAAGTACCGAGCCTCTTCCATCCCCATGGCACACTTGCTGGGGTTGATAGTGAAGCCCGCCCACCTTAATGCGTCCAGGACAGCTTGGACCATAGGGAGGTGACTCTCCCAGTCATTACTAAAGATGACAATGTCATCGAGATACGCAGCTGCGAATCTCCAGTGGGGGCGTAAAGCTCTATCCATTGCCCTCTGAAATGTAGCAGGGGCCCCTTGCAAACCGAATGGTGTAGTGGAAAGACCCCCTCAGGCGTGGAAAACGCTGTTTTCTCCCTAGCCTCCTTAGACAAGGGACTCTGCCAGTAACCCTTGGTGAGGTCTAGGGTCGTGATGTAACTCGCAGGCCCTAATCTCTCTATCAGTTCATCCACCCGGGGCATGGGGTAGGCATCTACCTTTGATATTTCTTTTAACTTGCGGTAGTCATTACAAAACCGCCACTCTCCATTGGGTTTTGGGACCAGCACAATGGGACTCGACCACCCACTTTTAGACTCCTCGATCACCCCCAGGCTTTTCATTCTTTGGATCTCTTTGGCTATTACCTCTCGGCGGGCTTCAGGAATCCGATATGGCTTTAAATTTACTCTGGCATGTGCTCTGTAATGATCTCATGTTCTATCACCTTGGTGAGACCTGGGGACTCTGTGAACAGATCTCTATTCTGTTCCAGCAACTGCTTGCACTGTTGTTTCTGGGAGGACGACAGGGTCTTCGCAATTTTTACCTCTTCCAGAACTAATGTTGGTTGGGCCAGAGTACAAGGGGCTTCCGTGACGTCCCTATCCTTCCAGGGTTTCAACAAATTTATGTGGTAGACCTGGTAGGGTTTTCTCCTGCCAGGTTGGTGCACCCGGTAGTTCACCTCACCTACCTTTTCCACTATCTCGTATGGCCCCTGCCATTTTGCGAGAAATTTGCTCTCTACAGTGGGAACTAACACCAGAACTCTGTCCCCTGGGTTGAATTGTCTGAGACGGGCTGACCTATTATAGACCCTGGATTGGGCCTCCTGAGCTTGGAGAAGATGCTCCTTCACAATGGGCATCACCTGGGCTATCCTCTCCTGCATCTTTTCGACATGCTCTATCACAATCTTATAAGGGGTGACTTCATTCTCCCAGGTCTCCTTTGCGATATCCAATAGACCCCAGGGATGCCTACAGTATAATAGTTCGAAAGGGGAGAACCCTGTGGAAGCTTGGGGCACCTCCCTAATAGAAAAGAGCAAATAGGGCAGCAGGTAAACCCAGTCTCGACCATCTCTCTCGACCACCCTTTTCAACATGGCCTTTAAGGTCTTGTTTAATCTCTCTACTAGGCCATCAGTTTGGGGGTGGTAGACCGAGGTACGCAGCTGGGTGACCTTCAATACCTTACAGAGGTCCTGCATTACCCTCGACATAAATGGGGTCCCCTGGTCAGTCAGGATCTCTTTAGGTATCCCCGTCCGGGAAAATATGTGGAACAACTCCCTGGCGATACTCTTGGGTGAAGTGTTCCTGAGGGGCACAGCTTCCGGGTACCTGGTAGCATAGTCTAGAACGACCAGGATATACTGGTGCCCCCGAGCTGACTTCACTACCGGCCCTATCACATCCATGGCAATCCTATCAAACGGGACTTCAATAATAGGGAGCGGTATCAGAGGACTACAGAAGTGGGTAACTGGGGAGGTTATCAGACACACGGGGCAAGACTGGCAGTAATCCCGAACCTCCCGGTGGCTTGTCCCAGCTGTATCCCCAGTCATGCACCCTTTGGGCCCGCACCGTCACAGTTACACCTAGTTGCGCCAAAATCCCGTACTCCCGGGCGTCTTGCATCGACAGGTCGTAGTACGCTTTCTGGGGTTCCCCCAGGAGGAAAGGAGCCAAGACCTCAGCCCACTGTTCAGCAGGTAACTTCTCGCGCTCTGCAACACGCTCGAATACTGTGAGAAATGCTTCCACATCATCCTCCAGGGTCATCTTCTGGAGCGCCTCTCTGACGGACCTACGTGCTCGCTGGTCGCCATCATGGCTATGCATGGCAGGCATAGCAGGGGGTTTCCTTGGCCCGAAAAGCTTCAGTCAGCAGGGCCATCTGCTGTATCAGGAGCTGATTAGTCTCCTGCTGTGCCCTCACAGACTCTGCATGAGCCTGCTGCTGCTGGGTGTTAGCCTGTATGAGGTGTTTTATCAGGTCCTCCATACTTTCTGCCCGAGTCTTTAACTGGGCTGCCGCTTTAAGCCAGGACATGCACTAGCCAGGACGTTGCCTGCATCCTCCACCAACTGTAGGAGATTAGTCCCAGCGGCAGGCTTACACAAGCAGGACCACAGTAAAAGTTCGTGCAAACAACGGGTGCGTTTATTGTCTTGGTATCCGTTTCTCCAACAAACATAAGCAGCAAAACAAAACAGGGCTTACTTCAGCCAACACCCAGAGGTCCCACCACAGTCTTTAGGTGTAACCGCCAGGCACCTATAACACCTGTACAGTCCGTGTTGCCCACAAGGGCTCTCACCCCTCCAGCATGGTGTAAGGCACGGTTCCTAGACAGGACCTTAGTGCTTCCCTCAGCATCCAAGGTGGTTACTCTCCAGTAACTAGCAGTAACTGAACAACCACCCAGCTCACCTGATCTCCAGGCTTACATAGGCCAACCCAAACTCTGGCCTGGACCTGGAGTGGGAGCAGTCATCCCACCCCACTCTGTCTGCTCCAGTGAAGGCCGACCCATACTTGCTGCTGTTGCAGCCAAACTAACTTTACACGTGTCAGTAACCTACTGCCACCAAAATCTCTGGCCTTCACTCCACCAAAGACAGGAACTTTGGTGGCACATATCTCCCATCTATAACAAGGCCTTGTGCCTACCTACAACAGATACAGAGGGAAGGTTTATTTATCTTAGGGTCTCCACTGCTAGCAAGATATACTCTATACTTAATCTTTATACCCCTAACGTACCAAACGAATCCTTTTTGGCAGATCTTAAAAATTTTCTGGTGCAAAGGAATCACGAAAATCTTATAGTTGTTTGGTATTTTAACTTATCCCCTAACCCCCTGATAGACAGGTCACGTGACCCACGGGAGAGAGACTCACCCCCACACTCCATAGGGGACTTCATGGATAGCCTGAGGATATACGACCATTGGCGAAGGGTTTACCCGACGGAGAGAACGTACATATTTTACTCCATGACACTGTCTCGAGAATCGATCTCTAACTTATCTCCACACATCTTTACTCAGAGGTGATTAAGACAGATATCCTCCCAATCGTCATCTCTGATCATGCCCCCGTACAACTGGTTTTGAAGACGACAGTTAGCCTTAAACAGCCCAAAAAATGGAGTTTCCCCAGAAATGACTCTGACGATTTCAAAGATTTTTTGACAATTCACTGGAAACAATTTCTATCAGATAATAAAGAACATGAAGAAAACCCCTCCTTACTTTGGATGGCTGCAAAAGCAGTACTAAAAGGGCTAATAATGAGCTATGTTGGGACCAAACATAAGACGATAAATAATATAGACTTAAAGATCTATACACTGCCCTCAGGGAAGCAAAAACTAATCACATGACCTCGCCCTCAGAATACTCAAAAGAGAGATTTGTGGAGGCACAAAGACTGCTAGACACTTTGTATAGTGTCACGCAGTATGGCATACCAGGGCTACCCAGAATCGTTGTTATCGATGGGGAAATAGGTATGGCAAACTCTTGGCAAATATGACTAAAACATGGAAAACTAGGCCCCCTATTGCAGCCATTAAATGTCCGAAGACAGGGGACATCCTCCGAGATCCAGGGGAAATAGAATTGGAGTTTACAAACTATTTTGGAGCGCTATATAGCGCTACCCTATTTGATGGTCCTAAAGTTTCGGCTTTTCTTTTTTTTTTTTTAACAATAATTTTTATTGAGAAGAAAAATGTCATCTGTTACAACCATTTACATTACATTTATCCAATAACAATTGACCAGGTAACAGAATAAATGCTCTATTGACACTTGAACTACTCCATTTATAAACCATATAAGAAACTGAACAAAGCCCTTTGCAAACAGCCCTTAACCTGTCCCTCCCCTACCCCTGACCTAAGCTTAGGAAATTAACACTTCTGCAGCACTTCTTTCATCTTCTAAGACTCTACTATTCATAAAGCCACCCACCCAGTGCGAGAGTTTTTCCCCCTGTAGCCTTTTTTCCCTGGCATAATCATCCCTAAGGATCCGTTAGCATGTATCATCACCTATCTCTAGTCTACCCAATGAGCCAGCTATTTTCTCCTGAGGTAGTAAGAATAAGTGCGGAAGTGATCCATCAGCCCTGCAACCTCTGCATCCGAGAAAGTTTTAATGATAAATCTCCTCCATTTTTTTAAAAACTTCTCAGTCAGAGAGCTCTTATTTGTTTCCACTTCAATCTTATCTATGGTTAACAACCTCTTGATCGTAAGTACAGCTTCCTCCCTTGTCGGGACGCTCTCCTTCAACCAGTGTCTTAAAATACACTTTTTAGCAACCAGTAGTAACGTATTTACTCCTTTATAACTAATTAATGCCGGAGCCTCTCCCAGCCTATTATCCTTTGCTAAAATATAATGGAAAACTGCACTGATAGGAACACCCTCCACGTCCACCTCCCATACCTCTTTAATCAGCAATAAAATGTCCTTCCAATATTTCTTTAGTTTTGGGCACTGCCAAATCCCGTGTAACAGGTCGGCCTTCTGAAGCTTGCATTTGGGACATTCCCTGAGATAGTGTGCCGGGGCATTTCTGTACAGGAGATCGAACGCATAGGTGGCTTTGTGAGCCAGGCGAAAAAACATTTCCCTCCAGTTTTCGTTTCTAATAGAGGCTTTGATTTTCCCCCACCCTGCTCTGATTTTTTGCTGAATCTCAGGGTCTCTCAACTCCCTTTCCCATGACCTAAAGCAGGATTCCTTAATTGGCATTAACCTTCTATCACATAGTCTTTTATAAATCATAGATAGGGACCCGTCCTGACCCCCCACCAGGTTATCAAATACTCATGGCGTCTCTGCTGCCGCTAGATTTTTAATCTTAGACTTACAAAAGGCCATAACTTGCCAAAATTGGAAAACCTGCCCCTCCTGGAATCGGTATTTAATTTTCATCTCTTGCCACGTCATAAATCTATTGTCCTTCTCATGCATTAGGTCCCCCATATATTCTTCCTTCTCCATTCATCAAAAAACTTGTTTTCCCTCCCTGCCTGAAAAGCTGGCAGTTCCCAGATGGGAGCATATTTTGAAAGATGCACCGGCAGAGTGAACAGCTTTCTGACATGCTTCCATGTGGCAATAGTGTCTCTAAGAACTACACTCCGTTTAACATAGTTTTATAGTTTGTAAGGCTAAAAAAAGACAAGACGTCCATCTATTTCAGCCTGTTGTGCTAAGGTGTTGATCCAGAGGAAGGCAAAAACCCCCAATGAGGTAGAAGCCAATTGTCCTCATTTTAGGGAAAAATTCCTTCCCGACTCCAATCTGGCAATCAGAAAAATCCCTGGATCAATGACCCCTCTCCTGAATCCTAGACACTATAACTTGTTATATTATTACGCTCCAAAAATGCATCTAAACCTTTTTGAACTCTGTTATTGAATTCACCGTGACAAGTCCCTCTGGCAGAGAATTCCAAAAGTCTCACTGTCTTACAGTAAAGAATCTCTTTCTATGTTTATGTAGAAACTTTCGTTCCTAAAGACGTAGAGGATGCCCCTTGTTCTAGATACAGCCCTGGGTATAAAAAAAATCTTGGGAGAGATCTCTAAATTTACCTTTGATGTATTTTAAACATATTTATTATGTCCCCCCGAAGCCTTCTTTTTTCTAAACTAAATAACCCCAATCTTGTCAATCTTTCTGGGGACTGTAAATCCACCCAGTCCTTTAAATTTTTTTTGTTGCCCGCCTTTGTACCTGTTCAAGCTCTACAATGTCCCTTTTCCCGTGCACTGGTGCCCAAAACTGTACCAATATTCCATGTGTGGTCTACCCAGTGACTTTTTAAATGGGGAGAATAATGTTCTCATCATGTGCATCAATGCCCCTTTTAATGCACCCCATGATCCAATTTGCTATGGCTGCTGCTGCCTGACACTGGCTACTACAATTTAAGTTTACTGTCCACCGGGATTCCCAAGTCCTTCTCCATGTCACTTTTACCCAGTGTTTTTTTCCTTTTAAACATGTAATCAGTAATGGATTTCTCTTTCCCCATGTGCATAACCTTGCATTTATCAGTGTTAAACCTCATCTGCCATTTCCCTGCCCAGGCCTCCAATTATCCAGATCCCTTTGTTAATAACACATTATCCTCTATTGTTTTAATTACTTTACAGAGCTTAGTATCGTCTGCAAAGATCGATATTCTACGTGTAACCCCTGGTAAGATCATTAATGAAAATGTTGAAGAGGATAGGACCCAATACTGACCCTTGTGGTACCCCACTAGTAACAGCGATCCAGTCAGAGTATGTACCGTTAATTACTACCCTTTGTTTTCTATCAGTGAGCCAGTTGCTTACCCACTTGCATACTTTTTTCCCCCAGTCCAAGCATTCTCATTTTATTTACCAACCTTTTATGTGGCACCGTATAAAATGCTTTAGAAAGCTCTAGATATATGTATGACATCCAGTGCCTCACCCCGATCCAGTCTAGCACTGACTTCCTCATAGAAGCTGATGAGATTAGTCTGGCAGGACCGATCCTTCATAAACCCATGCTGGAACGGCGTTATACATTTAATTTTTAGTGAGATACTCCAGAATAGCACTCTGAGAAAACCTTCAAACATTTTACCTACAACAGAGGTTAAGCTTACTGGCCTATAGTTTCCTGGTATCACTTTTTGACCCCTTTTTGAATATTGGCACCACATTTGCTATGCGCCAATCCTTTGGGACATACCCCGTTATGCGGAGGAAGATCTCTAACTGCCGTATGCAAGAGAGCCACTAGATTCTCCGGGCTAGCTAGCTGCTGCTCCAGGTGTAAATTAGAGAAGCAATTGCTCTCGTCCCTCACATGACGCATCAACGCCGCTAAATTATACATTCTAATGTTGAGTAGGTTCAAGCCCCCATCAACCTTGGCCAAGCTTAGCTTTTTATAGGCAATCCTGGGTCTCTTGGAATTCCACAAAAATTCCAGTTTCAGAAGAATAGGCAAATTTTGTAGGGGATATAATAGACGTGCAAAGCTTATCATTTTTATCAGCTGCGCCCTACCAAATAATGATAATGGCAATGCACTCCACCTTTTCAATTCTCCCAGTAATTTATCCAACAAGGGCCCATAGTTCAGTTGATATAGGAATGAGCTCTTTCTTCCAATTTTTATCCCTAAATAGGTCAAGGAGGAAGAGACCACCTGGACTTCCTCTCTCAGCCGATCATCCCCGCTATTTGCTCCCAGAATAAGTATTTGACTTTTGGATACGTTAATTTTATACCCCACTTGATTCAAGAATGCTATAACTTTACCCAAATGATCTCTTGGCGAATTCAAGAAAAGCATCATGTCATCCGCAAAGCAGCATAACGTGACCTCCTCTCTGCCCACCTTTATTCTCTCATAGAAACTAAGGCCAACATGTATGAACGGGCTTTTCGCCCGATTTCTGGCGTATCCTGCGCCTCATCGGCCCGAATCCGCTGTCAGATGCAGGGATGCGATGTTAGGCGCAGCGTTCGCAACTTTCGGCTGCGCCTCACATGAAGGGGTGGGCAATGGGCGCGGTGTGGGCGCGCTGTAGGCGTTCCGGGGCAGGACGCGGCGCGCTCGAAAACTCCGAGGCATGTACGATCGCGAGTCGGCAAAGTGCGGCGCATTGCAGCACTCGCCAGCTCCAACAGGCAGACCTGGTTGATTCTGGTCTAAATGATCCGGCGTATGCGAAGTGAAGCGAGAACGGAACATGAGAGGAAACGCAACAGAAATCTCGCCGCTCAGCTCAGTGCGGCATGGAGTATGATTCCGAAAAAATCGCCTTTATAAAGGCGTAAAACATTCTCAGAAAAAGAGCTCAAACCTCAAAAAAAAAAAAAAAAATTTTAAAAAAATCACTTTCCAAAAATCTAGAACGGCGCAACATCAGTAATTAGGATCTTGGAAATTGCCGGGAAATACAGTAATTCAAATTCTGAAAGCTATTCTCATTGGTTGGCAGAAACCAGCCAATCAGAATAGGAGTGACAGTGAACCATTAAAACCTATGGAGAACTATTGACCAATCAAAATCAATGGTGGGACAGTTCAAAATACAGTAAAAAATACAGAAAAGAGCTGATTGGTTGAGCTAGCGGGGGCTTGGTTATCTCGGCCAATCAGAATAGGAGTGACAGGGACCCATTCTAACCTATGGAGAAATATAGACCAATCAAAATCAAAGGCGGGATAGTTCAAAATACAGTAAAAATACAGAAAAGAGCTGATTGGTTGAACTAGCGGGGACTTGGCTATCCCAGCCAATCAGAGCGCGAGCTACTTGTCCCATTGTAGTCTATGGAGAGATCGGCGCAATGCAATCTCGGCTGTCAGTGCCGTGCGGCATGGAGTATGATTAAAAAAATCATTTTTATTAAGTGTAAAATATTATCTGTAAAAGAGCTGAAATCTTCTATAAAAATAAATCAGTCAAATCCCTAACAACGCGTTTGTCGCCGAGACCGGCGCTACATCGGGAATCGCACTATATAGAGAATTGCCGGGAAATACAGACAATAATTCAAATTCTGTACGCTCTTCTCATTGGTCGGCACAAAACAGCCAATCAGAATAGGAGCGACAGTGGCCCATTCTAACCTATGGAGGAGTATTGACCAATCAGAATAGGAGCGACAGGGACCCATTATAACTTATGGAGAAATATTGACCAATCATGTTCAAAGGCGGGACAGTTCAAAATACAGAAAAAATGCAGAAAAGAGCTGATTGGTTGAGCTAGAGGGGCTTGGCTATCCCGGCCAATCAGAGCGCGAGCTTTCTCATAGAGTTCTATGGGGAAAAGAAATGCAGAGCGAGCTCTGTTTGTGATTGGCTAACTTAAAAGAGGCACGGTTATTTGGACCAATGGGAAAGCGAGCGACGCTCTTATGGGTTTTCTAATGCAATCTGGAATAAAACTGTGCATAGCCGAAATCAAATGATAAGACAGTTGTACCGATCTGTATATAAAATGATCAATAATATGGTGGTAACGAAAAAAAAAAATTTAATTCAATAAAATCATGTTTATTTCTTTATTTTCGTTTGCCAAGGATCAATAGTATGGGTGTAACGAAAATAAAGAAATAAACATGATTTTATTGAATTAATATTTTTTTTTTCAACCAATCAGCTCTTTTCTGCATTTTTACTGTATTTTGAACTGTCTTGCCTTTGAATATGATCGGTCAATATTTCTCCATAGGTTATAATGGGTCCCTGTCGCTCCTATTCTGATTGGTCAAAACTGCTCCATAGGTTAGAATGAGCCACTGTCGCTCCTATTCTGATTGGCTGGTTTATGCCGACCAATGAGAAGAGCTTAAACAATTTGAATTACTGTATTTTCCCGGCAATTCTCTATATCCCAATTCCTGATGTAGCGCCGGTCTCGGCGACAAACGCGTTGTTCGGGATTTAATTGATTTATGTTTATAGAAGGTTTCAACTCTTTTACAGATGATACTTTACACTTAAAATGATTTTTTTTTATTATACTCCATGGCGCACGGCGCTGAGCGCCAAGAATTCATTGCCCCGATCTCTCCATAGACTACAATGGGACAAGTAGCTCGCGCTCTGATTGGCCGGCATAGCCAAGTCCCCGCTAGTTCAACCAATCAGCTCTTTTCTGCATTTTTACTGTATTTTGAACTGTCCCGCCTTTGATTTTGATTGGTTCTAACTTCTCCATAGGTTATAATAGGTCCCTGTCGCTCCTATTCTGATTGGCCAGGATTGCCAAGCCCCCGCTAGCTCAACCAATCAGCTCTTTTATGCATTTTTACTGTATATTGAACTGTCCCGCCTTTGAGTTTGATTGGCCAATATTTCTCCATAGGTTATAATGGTTCACTGTCGCTCCTATTTTGATTGGCTGGCTTCTGCCGACCAATGAGAATAGCTTACAGAATTTGAATTACTGTATTTCCCGGCAATTTCCAATATCCAAATTCCCGATATAGTGCCGTTCTAGATTTTTGGAAAGTGATTTTATTTATGTATTTTTTTTAATAGGTTTCAGCTCTTTTTCAGAGAATGTTTGACGCCTTTATAAAGGCGATTTTTTGATTCATACTCCGCACGGACATCTTTAATGATTTCTCGCTGTTTTCCAGCCTGTCTCGAATCGGAATAGATGTTTGGCGCAGTCCCGCACTGCGCCTAAGTCCCACACTGCGCCCCACACACTGGCGAGGCGCGGCGGACTTTACACCGCATGTATAATTGCACTACCTCGGGCGGCGAATCTTAGGCGCAGTCCCGCACTGCGCCTAAGTTCCGCACTGCGCCTCACACACTGACGAGGCGCGGCGGATTTTACATGATATGTATGAGCGCACCTCGGCGCCGACATAAATCAGGCGCAGATTTCGCCGGAAAACTGCCGGAAAGGTGCGCTCCGACGCGGCGAGAATCATACATGTCGCCCTAAATATCTAATTACCGGCTTTAGGGCAATGTTAAATAGTATTGGGGAAAGCGGGCACCCCTGCCGTGTCCCTTTCTGAAGCCGAATAGGGTCTGACAAGAAACCAGGAGTGTTCACTCTTGCCCGTAAAAGCCCTAAAATTCCCTTGTATGTTCATTTTAGACATGACCGCATACAACCAAGACCACTTCACGTTATCAAACGCCTTTTCGGCGTCCACCGCGAATAGTGCTGGCCCTCCTTGATTAATCTCTCTTCCCTCCAGACTATCCAGCACCGCTAAAACCGTTCTGATATTGGCCACACCCGACTTTCCTTTTATGAATCCGTTTTGGTTGTGACCCACCAACTTGGGTAGCAACGCCGCAAGTCTGTTTGCCAATAACTTGGAGAATATTTTAATATCTACATTAATTAATGAAATCGGACGGTAGGAACTAGGACAGTCTGGGACCCTAACCTCCTTGTGTAGCACCCTAATATAGGCTGTATTAGACGATGCCATCACCTTCTTTTTTTCTATAATTTTCCCAAACACCTGAATAAGAACCTCCCCTATATCTTGTCCTAAAAGTTTGTAAAAGCCCCCCGTAATGCCATCTGGTCCTGGTGCTTTACTATTTGGAATGTCTTTAATCCTGGACAACAGCTCCTCCAACTCTATAGGCGCATTAAGGCAGAGCATCCCCTGCCGGTCCGCGGCCATGGCGACACATGATGCCAGCCGCCCGGTGACTTTAGTCCGGGCGGTCGGAATCTGCTCTACGCGGCCGTTGTAATCCGGCCGTGCAGGGTTAAACAGCTGCGCACGTTGCGCTGCTGCAGAGAGGAAGCAGCGACGGTAATGAGCCGTCCCTGCTTACCCTATCTCTGTAGATACGGCGCTCACTGAGGGCCGCATCTAAAGAGCAGCGACGCAGGGGGGATGATGCAGGGGTGTCGTCACACCCCCTGCGCCGCTCGGTCTCGTCGCACGCCGGGTCCTGGAGGGAGCAGAGACGCAGGGACCGGGAATGGTGAGTAACCTTGGTTTTTTTTTTTTCCGTTTAACTAGCCTGGATGCTACAGGGGGGCTATCATATCTACAGGGGGGCTATCATTATTTGGATGCTACAGGGGGGCTATCATATTTACAGGGGGCTATCATTATTTGGATGCTACAGGGGGGCTATCATATCTACAGGGGGGCTATCATTATTTGGATGCTACAGGGGGGCTATCATATCTACAGGGGGGCTATCATTATTTGGATGCTACAGGGGGGCTATCATATCTACAGGGGGGCTATCATTATTTGGATGCTACAGGGGGGCTATCATATCTACAGGGGGGCTATCATTATGTGGATGCTACAGGGGGCTATCATATTTACAAGGGGCTATCATTATTTGGATGCTACAGGGGGGCTATCATCATATCTACAGGGGGGCTATCATTATTTGGATCCTACAGGGGGGTTATCATTATTTGGATGATACAGGGGGGCTATCATATTTACATGGGGTATCATTATTTGGATGCTACAGGGGGGCTATCATTATTTGGATGCTACAGGGGAGCTATCATATCTACAGGGGGGGCTATCATTATTTGGATGCTACAGGGGGGCTATCATATCTACAGGGGGGGCTATCATTATTTGGATGCTACAGGGGGGGCTATCATATCTACAGGGGTGCTATCATTATTTGGATGCTACAGGGGGGCTATCATATCTACAGGGGGCTATCATTGTTTGGATGCTACAGGGGGGCTATCATTATTATATCTACAGGGGGGCTATCATTATATCTACAGGGGGGCTATCATTATTATATCTACATGGGGGCTATCATTATTATATCTACAGGGGGGCTATCATTATTATATCTACGGGGGGCTATCATTATATCTACAGGGGGGCTATCATTATATATACAGGGGGGCCATCATTATTATATCTACGGGGGGGCTATCATTATTATATCTACGGGGGGCTATCATTATTATATCTACAGGGGGGGCTATCATTATTATAACTACAGGGGGGCTATCATTATTATATCTACAGGGGGCTATAATTATAACTACAGGTGGGCTATAATTATTATAACTGCAGGGGGCTATCATAACTACAGGAGGGGCTATCGTTATTATAACTACACGGGGCTATCATTATTATATCTACAGGGGGGGGGCTATCATTATTATAACTACGGGGGGGCTATCATTATTTTGACTACAGGTGGGTTATAATTATTTATTATTACTACAGGGCCATATATATATATATATATATATATATATATATATATATATATATATATATACATATATACATACAGTATATATATATATATATATATATATAAAATAACAGAGCAGATTATATATGTATTTTATTTACATGTATAATACTGTCCCACAGAGCTGATAATCAGTCTGCAGTTATAAATACTGGTTACCCCATACTACACCCCTAAATGACACAGCATAGACTTTGTGTGTTTTTTTTTTCTGTGTGTGTGATATTAAACCTCCAACCCCCGAACAGCGCCGCCCCCTATAACCACGCCCCCAATAACCACGCCCCCACCGGGCCGTGGAAAAATTGGCGTGCATTAAACCGGTCCCCGGGGGGAAAAAGGTTGGGGACCGCTGCATTAACGTACCCTAAGTCGTCCTCCGTCAATGTCGGCAGTTTCAGCTTTTCCAGAAAGCTTGTTTGAGCAGTACTGGACACCGAAAGCCCTTCTCTATAGCGATCCTCATAAAACTCCTTAAACACTGAATTTATTTGCTTAGGGTCTGTATGTTTGTCCCCCCTATGGTCTTTGAGCCCATGAATTATAGTTGTTTTTCTTTTTCCTTCAGCCATGTTCTCTAAAAGCTTCCCTGATTTATTACCAAATTTGAAGAACGAGACTGATTGCTGATCTCTATATATCTTGTCCAATTTTTCCTGCCAGCCCTCAAACTCTTCCCTTGCCTGTATCCACTTGCTTTTATCCTCCTCTTTCAAGGAATCTAGAAAGTTAGTATAACTGACTCGGCGGGTGCGGGATATTGTCTGGTACCTCTCCCTGGTCTGCTTTTTAATATGGGCCGTATAAGCTATTATCTTCCCCCTCAGAAACGCCTTTGCTGTGTCCCAGAATACGAAAGGGTTATCCCTGTGACCCTGATTTGTTTCACAGAACTCAAGCCACCAGCCTTTCAGCAACTCATATCAACCCTCCTCCTGTAGGAAAAACCCGGGTAATCACCAGAGAATATCAGTACCCTTAGGAAAAGTGTCCTTAAGCGTGAGCGTAATTGGGGCGTGATCCAAAATTACAATATCCAAAATACTGGAATCTACCCATTTGCCTATCATTCTATCGTTCAAGAAAAAATAGTCTATTCTAGACCAGGAATTACCGTGCCTCCAGCTGTCCGTCAACCCTATGATTCGCATCACCCCTGCCAGTAAATCTTCCCCTTTACGCAATACACAACCCTTCTTTGGGTCCGCCTTGCTATCTTCTCTAGTGCTCATGACCCCATTAAAATCCCCGGCTACTATTACTTGAGGTTCCCTATCCTGGAGTACAGCCGCCTCCAGGGTTTGATAGAAAGCTATGTCTTGTTTAGTGGGGGCATACACATTATATAAGCTTAACCTCCCTGAGGGGTTGTCCAAAGTCACCTGAAGAATCCTTCCCTCTAAAACGACATTGGAGGAGACCACAGAACACTGAGCCCGTTTATTCAGTAAAAACATGACTCCACCTTTTTTGCTTATTGCTGGTGCTCCCACCACTTCCCCCACCCACATTTTTTGCATCCTAACCATATCTCCCGTGTTCAGGTGTGTTTCCTGAAGTAAGACTAAATCCCCTTTAAGCTTCCTCAAGTGACGTAATACCCTCCTCCTTTTAGGAGGGGAATTCAACCCCTTTATGTTCCAAGAAATAACCTTCATGTTATTTTTGTCCCATCCGCTTTCCCCGACTTGCTATCCCTGACACTGGCAGACCTTTTATACTTCCTCGCTCCCTGGGTAGCCTCCTGCCCCAACTCTCCACTATCCAATGAACCTGCTGAAGAGAATATTTCCATTTCCTTGTTTCGTAGGCCCGACCCTCCCCTCCCCCCAACCAAAACCAGTACCCCAACCAGAAACAAACCCTGTAACTTCAATATCTGGACTCCTCTTTTTTCCAACATTGTGAGCATCCAAATTTCAACCTTGTGGTGAATACCACCACCCAACTCCCTATACCTAGGGAACAAAGAAACTTGCATTCACAACTCCATCCCCCCCAATTCTATAAACAAGTAATGCAGGTTGTCAAACTGTTATCAAACAGTTAGAAAAGTCCTGGAGAATTTCACAAAGGATACCAAATTGCTCACGTGGCTAATATAGGAGTGTCCGGTAAGAATCTCCTAGATGGAGATCCTGAAACTGAACCCTTGTCCTGGAGCCCCGCCATCAGTCCTGGGACCGAAGCTCTTGATGGGTGACTCTGTTCTGGAGACGGGGACCTGGACAACCTCCTTGGAGACACCCTTGAAGCAACTTTATCCGCTGCCTTTCTCTGATGGAGATAGTGCCTCGCCTCCTCCGGAGAGTAGAATGTGGATGTGTTTCCATTACTATGGAAAATCTTCAAAATGACCGGAAACAACAGAGCGAATCTTATCTTCTCATGATATAGATCCGTGCAGATTCCGGAAAATGCCTTTCTCTTGCGCACCACCTCTGCCGAAAAATCCTCGAATACCAGTATTTTGAAGCCCCTGATCAGCACTGGAGAATTACAACGCTTGAAGGCTCTGATAATGGCTGTCTAGGAACTTCGCTATGACTTGTCGCGGTCGCCCTCTTCTGGCCCCCTGGGACGATGACTCCCTGCCTCCTTGCCCCCTGCGGTCAGGACCCAGTCTGTGCGCTCTCTCCACCTTGCACAGGTGCTGGATCTGAAGTGCTTTGGGTAATTCTGTTTCGCAGATGGACAATAACTCTTTTTGCGGTATGGATTCAGGCAAGCCAACTATCCGTAAATTATTTCTCCTTGACCTATTTTCCAGGTCCTCCACCTTGTTCCATAGTTGCTTGTTTTCGTACATTAAGTCTTTAATTTTTGAACTTTGCTCCTCGTTGTCGTCTTCTAGCGATTGTATGCGCTCTTCTGCCTCGTCGATTCTGTGATCTTGCATTTTGAGATCAGCTTGGAGTTGTAGTAGAGAGGAGGAGATCGTGCTGGCTAACGTGGATTGTATATCTGGCAAGATAAACTGGGCTACTTCCATGGCTAGTTTCTTGTAATCCAACAGATGGCCTTCTCTTGTCACGCTCAACTCATAAGTGTCATCTTGAGACTGTGTGCCAATTGCTTGAGCTGGAGATAGCGGGCTCGACGCAACCGGAGTTGAATGGACAGGCTTGGTACCGATGTCGGACACCTGTAGTTCTTTGGACCGTGCTTTATTCGATTTCCCCATGGTTGGGAAATATTTTTCCATGGATATCTCCTTATAACAGTCCACTTTAACTGGGTCTGACCTGTATTTGTTAATAAGGATATTACCTAGCACCCTCTTTTGCCTGTCCCTGATGCACTATATCCTGAGACCAGGATGGTTGTGTGTAATTTCAATTATAACCAGTAGGTGGTGCTGTCGGCTAGGCAATGAGAGAACCGAATTTATCTCCAAGTAAGATAGAAGAGAGTCTGGAAGAGTGAGTGTAATTTCAGCTGTCTCCAGTAGGTGGTGCTCTGATAAGCTATTGAGAAACTGCATGCTTTAGGGTGCCTTCTTTATGAGATATCAAACAAGTCCCCTCAGAGAGAAGCTAGGAGATTAAAGGTTGGCAAGTAGGAGGCAGAAGACATCAAGCTTGTCTGGGAGCAAGCACTCTCTTTAACCCACACTAGGGTAATACTACCAGTCTCTTCTACTTCTTCTATGCCCTGTCTCTGAAGACCCTCACCCCTGCTGCGGCACGGAGTTATCTTTCAGAGGCTGCTTTGTCACTGTAGCCCCCTCTGGAGTTCTTGGACTCAGCTCTCAGGATCTCTCCTCGGGCTCGAACCCCTTCCAATTGATAAGGAAATAACGTTTCCTTCTGATCGTTTTCATAGCGAAAATCTCTCTAACGGAAAAGACATCAGAAGTATCAGCCACAGGAGCAGGAGGTGACACCTTACAAGAAAATCTGTTCAAAATAACAGGCTTAAGCAGGGATATGTGGAAGGAGTTCGGGATCCGCATCGATGGGGGGTAGCCAGAGTTTGTACGCCACCGGGTTGATTTTCTTCAGGACCACAAAAGGGCAGAGGAACCGGGGACCCAGCGGCCAACTCATTAATTCAGTGACCCACAAACCATATTCATTCGCAGAACTTAAACTTATTTTTCCAGAGTTCCCTTTCTTCACCTACCTTCAGGCGCGTAGCTATATTATAGAAGTTAAGGAAAATCTAACCATAGTGGATTGGGACTCTAGCTTCGAAAAAAACATTTTGAAGCCCACCTCTCCTCGCTCCCACTTATCAATCATTTATAAATTCCTCAGGGACAAAATTGATTATGGCACTACACAGTACCAACTGGCGAAATAGCAGGGATATAACTCCTCCTTGACCCCAGAACTAATTCTGTCGGCGTTGGCACGATACATGGAAATGACCCTTAAACTCATCCATAATGCCTACCTAACACCCATCAGAGGATATAAAATGGGGATTTACACACCAGACCACTGCTTCAAGTGTGGTGCCCCAGAAGCCTCCATCTATCATTGTATGTGGGAATACATGGAAATCCAACAGTATTGGGAAAATATAGCCAGGCTCTTTCGATAATGAGACAGCAGACTTTACCCGCAAGGAAAGACACCTTCTGCATGTGCTCTCAGCGGCAGCCGGGAAAGCAATTCTGCAGGTTTGGATCAAACTGGTGTGCCCAACTATGAAACGCTTTCTGGATAAATGTTTTTATGTATTAAAAATGGACTAGATAGATATTATTCAATGAAAGGAAGAGAGGGTGAAATATTTTTTCAACCTGTGGTGATTAACACACTGCCGCGGACTTCCGGTTCCGGCGCCGTCATGGAGTGAGGACGCGGCCAGAGCTCCGTGGCCTCGGGACGTACCCGCATGTTTAAACCGGTCACAGTAACCAGCTGAGCGCTCCACCCGCCACGCAAGACGACGGGAGCACGGGGAGATCGTTTGGGGGCCGGTAGAACGCCGGGAAGGTCTCGCAGTAGACGCTGTGAACGGGAACCGGAAGTCGCGCTCCGGGCCTGCCAGGAAAGGAAGAGCAGGTAGCCAGCGTGTATATGCGGCTCCAGCGGCGGCAGCACACGTCACACTTTGTGCAGCCCCAGTCCTAAGCCTGGCAATATAAAGTGCTGCAGACATCAGCACTAGGCTCCCCAATCATCCGGGACTATTATTCAAGTGTAAGGGGGAGTGCTCTCCTCGGCTGAGGACCCTCTGCAGCAGTGTCTCGTCCCCTCCACCTCCCCCCACCTCACAATCTGTCTGCAGTAATAAGCACACAATACAGTGCAGGACAAGCAGGACAAGCAGCAGTGGGATCTAAAGCCCTAAAGTCCAGCTCATAGTGGATACTACTAATAGCACAAAAGTGGGCCACAAACTGCAATAAGCTCATGATTCTGCGGCAGGGTGCAGGACATTTCCCTCTGTGTTCTCAGAAGTTCTCTCAAAATTGCTAAAGTATAGGGAGGTGCAGCAAGTAGCAGCAAGAGGCTCCGCTAAGGGCTCGTTGTCAAGAGCTCACTATCTAAACTGCTGACCCACAGTGTTACATTGCTGCTTTATATGGAAAAATACCTCTGTAAAATGGGGCGTACGAAGAGTGCCAAGCAGCAAGGCAAGGAGACAAAGCCCCAAATGGCCCCTGTGTCGGACGTCTCTGATTAGCCCCAATCACAAGACTGTCTGGAGGACTCTCTCTCTGTATCCGAATGGGATGTCACCGCTACCCCGGCAGCGGACCGTCCTCATGCCAACTCTGGGTTGGTATCCTCCGACGATGCCACAGCGTCTCTCAATTTAGATCCCTCCAGCGCAGACTTCAAATCAATAGTGACTGAGGTCGCAAAGCAAATATCAGCAGATTTACAAGAGTCCTTAATGGCGTCTGTAACACGAATTGTAGCACAAGTTAAGTCAGACACGAAAATTCATGCAGAACGCTTGGACGACCACTAGCTTCAACTCCAAGAAATGAGATCTTCAATGTTACCCAGGAGAATAAACGGCTCAATGATAAAATCGACGACCTCGAGAATCGGTCTCGAAGAAATAATCTAAGAGTTATTGGAATCTCTGAAGCAATTCTTCCCAAAGACTTACCGCTTCTTTGTGAACGAGACCTCCCGGAAGCCTTGGGCCTATCGCGGCCTTGCAAAGTAGAACGAGCACATAGACTAGACCCAGACCTTAGGCATGGTGTGCGCGAAGGCCATGATGATGGTATCCCTGCAGCACTGAGAGACAAGCCACGCCAGGTCATTTGCAAGTTGCTGGACTTCACTGATAAGGTAGCGATACTTCGGGCCTTTAAGAGACTCAACTCAGATCTTATTTTCAATGGCAAAAAAATCCTTATCTTTGAGGATTTCTCTGTGGAAGTGGTAAAGAAGCGAAGAGCGTTCTCCACTATATGTTCCGACCTATTCCATAGGCAGATCAAATTTGCTCTTCTTTATCCAGCAGTCCTCAGAGTGTTCCACCGCAACGGTAACACATCTACTTACTACTCTCCTGAAGAAGCCAAACACCACTTCCAGTGACACAGGGAGGACACTCGATCTTCACCTCCCTCCTTATCTCCAGAAAGGGCTACTCCGCTGCCAAAATTTTCTCTTCACTCCAAGGGACATTCGGATCCACTAGAGGAGGAAGCAGGCCCGTCTCACTCTGCCCGCTCGGCGAGCCCAAAGGAACAGCGGAAGAGACAAGCATCCAAGATGACCCCATGAACAAAGGTCGTGGACAATTGGATCCTACCATACTTGAGCCCCCGGTGAATCTGGGGGTCACGTCCTAACTCTGTCTTAGACTGACTTCAGTTATGGCTCTTTGATGGGCCCTTAGGGGTTTACGTATCCTTTTCTTGTATGAAGCACTGGTAATGCCCCCCGCTAGTGACTCATGATGTACGCTTAATCCTTAGTTTTGTTCGCCTGTGTGGTGGGGGTGGTCCCCCTTGGGCTCCCTCTGCCGGACCTTGTGTTCGGTTCGGGGAGGCTGACGGGGATCGCTCCTAAGTTAGACAATTAAATATAAGTAATCCAGGTTTTTAGTTGCCATGCTCCCGAGGCCGGGGAGCTGATCCATCATTTTGTGGTAACTATTGTGTGTCTCTTTCCCCACTCTGTGATGGAAAAAAGAGAAGTCACATTGCACATTGGCATGAGGGAACAGTTGGGTTGCTTTCCTCCCTCAGCGTGCTGGGGATGGCCTGTCCCCGAGGTTTTAAGTTTCTTTCTACAGCTTTACAACCTGTTGTTTTTTGTTCATGCTGCGCTTTCTGAATGCTCTTTAATGGTCCCATTAGCATACTTAGTCCATGAAGATAGTAACATGGAATGTTAAGGGTCTCCGATCTCCCAATAAGCGACTAATGGTCCTACGCCATCTAAAACGCTTGAAAATAGACATCGCTCTGCTGCAGGAGACTCATCTGCCTGAAAGAGACTTTGAATGGATGAAGAGATTATGGGTCGGTCAGGTCTATGGGTCTCCTGCGGTTGATAATAAAGCGGGGGTTCTGACTCTGGTGGGGAATAGTGTTAGAGGGAGTGTAGTTAGCCATGAATATGATAACCAAGGGAGATGGTGTAAAGTTATCATTCAAACGCCAGAAGAGCTCTTGTCTATACATAATGTTTATGGACCTAACTCTGGAAGCCACGATTTCTTTAAACAACTAGAAACACAAATTCTGGGAGATAGGGTGGAACTCAAAGTTATAGGAGGCGACTTTAATGCTGTCATGCACTGCCTAGAAGATAGACAGGGACCTTCCACCTCCAAAACCCCTAGCAGAGACGTCAAGTCGTGTCTCGCTAGACTCGTAGAGAATGTAAACATCTGTGACGTGTGGCGTCTGCATAACCCTGAGGGGAGAGAGTTCTCTCACTACTCGCACCCGCATAACTCATGGTCGAGAATCGACTATATCTTTGTCCCACAGCACTTCACTTCGAGGATAGCAAAGATAGACATGGGGGATCTTGTCATATCTGATCACTCTCCTGTGACTTGTACCCTCTTGGACCGCCTCCCGCGGGGTTCCGACTACATTTGGCGATTTCCCTCGTTCTTGACCAAAGACGAGGAATTTAATGTGGTCCTTCAAAATTGGTGGCAGGAATACCACTCTTGCAATGAGGTCCATTACGATAACCCACAACTGTACTGGGATACTGCTAAGGTGGTCCTAAGAGGGAAGTTAATTGAATATGCCTTTAGAATTAAAAAACAACTTACCAATAAAATTAACGAATTAAGCGAAAAATTGCGAACAACTTACAATGCTTTTCTTTGCCATCCATCCCCTGAAGCCAAACATAATTGGAGAATAGCAAAGCAAACCTATGAAATTTGGCTTGAAAAGAGAGAACTTTCAATTAGGTCTAGAATGGAAGCTAAATTGTTCGGATTTGGGAGTAAACCTGGCCGTCTTCTGGCAAACTTGGCAAAGGGCCGTCTCCCTCCGTCTCCCCTTCCCACTCTGAGAGACCATGAGGGGGTTCTCAAGTCTAAAGGAATAGAAGTTACTGAAATTTTACGCTCTTTTTACGAAAAATTGTATGAGGATGAACATCTCGATGATCAGGCCTCCCATGACTGGTTAACAAAGATTACGATCCCAGGCATTACAAGAGAGGAGGCGGATCTTCTGGGTGCTCCTGTCACTCTCACGGAAGTTGAAACCGCAATTGCAAAATTAAAAAACGGAAAAGCCCCAGGCCCCGATGGCTTCACTGGGGAATTTTTTAAAGTTCTGAAACCACAAGTCTCCCAACCTTTACAAAACCTATTCAAATCTCACGGGAGCCCCTATTCCTACCTCAACAAATACCGCCCACATTAATATTATTCCAAAACCGGGTAAGGACCCGGCCCAGGCCTCCTCCTATCGGCCTATCTCTCTGATTAATTTGGACCTAAAATTGCTTTCCAAAATCATGGCTGATCAGCTTGCCCCCTTCATCCCCAGATTAATTGGCAATCACCAAGTGGGCTTTGTCCAGGGCAGATCGGCAGTAGCCAATATTAGAAAGGTCTTACTTGTCCTCGATGAAGTAAGAAAATACCCTAGCAAGCACGTATCATCGGCCTTGGTTACAGTAGACACTGAAAAGGCCTTTGATAGCGTCGACTGGGGGTGGCTGGGCCTGGTCCTTGATAAAATTGGGCTTACTGGCCCATATCGCACTTTTTTAAATTCTCTCTACAGCAATCCGGAGGCTAGAATCCGTCTCCCTGGCTTTCTCTCTAGACCCTTTGCCTTACAACGTGGTACAAGGCAGGGGTGTCCCCTTTCCCCATATCACTTCAATCTGGCCATAGAGCCGTTTGCAAGATCTATCATTGCCTCTGAGGGCTTTGAAGGTATCGCGGTCAGGCATCATGAACAGAGAGCAACCTTTTTTGCAGATGATGTGTTATTCTTCCTCGAACATCCAGAGAGAGATCTCCCAAAGCTATTCCATCTTCTTCGCATCTTCCGAACCCACTCGGGTTTTAAAATTAATGAATCGAAGTCAGAAATCCTCAGACTGTCCCCTAAGGCGCCGCCACTGTCGTTGGACCCCTTGATCACCCCAATCTCCATAGCTAGATCCTCAATTAGATACCTAGGTCTACATATTGGCAAGTCCCCCGACTCATTATATAATTTAAATTATCCCCCCCTCATTTCAAAAATTCTAGGAGACTTGGAGAGATGGTCTAAATTGCCCCTCTCACTATTAGCCAGATGCCATCTAATTCGAATGATGAGCTTCCCAAAACTCTTATACCCCCTCCAGACTATCCCATTGCTCTTGAAACACTCCGATATCAGAAAGCTGCAATCGGGATTTTCAAAATTTATCTGGGCCAATAAAAAACCCAGGATCGCTTTGGCGAAGCTTATGGCACCAAAGCATTGTGGAGGCATAAACCTCCCAGACATTAGAAAGTATAATTTAGCCTGCAATCTTAGACATTGCCTGGATTGGATAAAGGAAACATCTTATTACTCCAATACAGATTTGGAATCACTACTTGCCTCTCCCTGGGACCTTTCCGCCCTCCTACACACTAGATGTGGACGCATCCCGCCTGACATTAGGTCTTGTACCCTAATGCGCGACACCATTGCTACATGGAAGATTTGTCGCAAATTATTTAAACTCCCGGCATTCTTTAGTAAACATATGCCCTTACTAGGTCATCTGGAATTCCCACAGGGGATCAGAAACAGCCATCTCATAGAATGGAAGAACATAGGCCTACAGACGGTAGGACACCTCTACAACACGAGGTCCCTTAAATATTTCTCCCTGTCTGAGCTGCAGCAGTCTCATCATATTCCTAACTCTCACTTCCTTACCTATAGTCAGGTAATTAGCTTTTAGAGATCTAGGGTCATTAAACTAGACAGAGAATTCCCCGCCAATCCTTTTGACGAAATCATTGGACCGACCTCAAGCCGGCATACGTTATCTATTTTATACGCCAAATTGAGAAACTTAACTGTCCCATCTGAGCCATCCATGATGTTTTCTAGGTGGGAAGTGGACCTACCCAATATAGATATCCCGCAAGCTGCCTTGGAAGGATGGAATACGATATGTAAATCAATTATCAGCGAGAAATGGCGTGAAACTTATTTCCATGTCATCCATCATGCAATTTATGGGTTCAATATCCCGCCATATCCTCATGCCTCTGATCGTAAAATTGCTTGTCCCAAGTGTCGCCAACCGAAAACGAATTTAATCCACGGCTTATGGCTGTGCCCGGACTCTCAAGCATTCTGGCTAGAGCTGCTTGCTACCCTAAAAAACAAGCTGGGAATAGATGGGCCCTTCACCCCCAATTTCCTACTCTTCCATGACTTACCGGCCCCCAGTAAACACCGTAGACTCTCACATTATCCTCTTAGGGGCCAAACAATGTTTGCTTAACAGATGGCTGGACGATACTACACCCACTATGGGTGAGGTTTGGACCATGGTGAAATCTTATCTCAAGTTAGAAAAAGCAGAGGTAGAAAGGGCAAAATATACATTAACGGAAGGATTCTTTACAACTTGGAAGCTTTTTATCGAAGCCTTCCTGAATGAAGCTGAACTTACCCAACTAGTATATCCGTTCCGCCTTACAAAATGGTATCCGGAGAGGGAACTGACCAACACCTTGGGGGGATTGAAATTGAACCAGCGGGACTAATGGTAGCACTGGGGGAAGGAGATGAAGACAGGGGAGATTGTGAGAATCCATACACTTCTCATCCAGTGGGCGAATACCTGGATCAGTTTTATGTGAGACGTAGGGAAGACCTTTTTCTATTTCAAATACTAATATGCTAAAAACTCAGGGCGTTCTTTTGGCGCAGCGGTTAGAAGTTGGATGTTAAATGTTGCATATTTTCGGTTTTAAGTTCTAAAAAACAAAAAATATGTGGAGGTTTCTTTTCTTTGCATCACCTTCTATTACACACATATTGTATATTAGGAGGACCAGGTGGAACGTTTATAAGCCACATGTCACTACTGTCGTAAACTGGGACTCTTTGGACTTTACTCGTGATGTGTGGGCTATGTGAAGTTCATGCATAATGCCTATAACTGCGACCTAATTGTTTCAATGTATCATTGGAATGTAGTTTATGGTAATTTGACTCTGTATAGACTCCTTCACAATTGTGTACTATGTTCATCTTTATAGTGTTGTAACTGTGCGGAGACCCTTAATAAATATATTTGAAAAAAAAAACAAAAACACACTGCCGCTGGAGATGAGGCGTAAATTCCGTTCCTGTTTTGGCCCCATGGTATGGTACATCAAACAAGGTGGATGGATGCCCAGGACATCCTCATCTCTACTTCTTGAGTCTTGATCAATTTAAAGACACGAAGGAGAGCACTTTGCAAACAGTGGGGGGGCAGGCGGGGCGGAGGGGCCACGAGAATTTGAAATTAAGGAGCAAGAGATGGGCATTACAGCCAGTCATTAAGATAAATTAGAAAAAAGTGACTTCCAATGTATGACACGCCGTTCTCTGTTAACCTATGTGTCAATTGAGCAATTGTATCGTTATGATATTCCACATTCTTGTACCGTGAATTTTGGAAGTGTTAATAAAAACATTTACATTTTTTTTACTTTTAACAGGACCAATTTCTGTGTCCATTAACCCCTTACAGACATTTGACGTACCAATACGTCAAGGTCGGGTAGGGGTTCCCACAAATTGACGGTACAAGCGGAGCTCGCAAGATCGCGGCATATGGGACCAGCGGTATATTACCGCTGGCATCATGCCGCTTCCCCCACGGCCGGAGTGAGCTCCGGCCGTGGGTGAGTACGCCTTCGATTTCGCAACCGCTCCTGGTGAGTGAGCTCCTTCTGCCTGCCATCGGCGCAGCAAACGGCGGAGACGCCGCTCGCTGGTCCCTTTACCCGACACCCGGATGCTTTGTGAAAACATCCAGGTTGTCCAGTGACATCACCAAGCCCATAATGCATTGTGGGCATGGTGATTGACAGTCACCATGGTGACCAGCACACAGCATTACTGCTGTGTGCTGATATCCTATTGTATGAGCGATTTGAATATCGCTCATACAATTCTCCTCTGGGGAAAAGTGAAAACAGTGTAAAAAAGTTTTTAAAAAAGGTGTGAATAAGTAAAACACAAAAAAATAAAATAAAAACACGTACACCGTCCTTCTCCCCTTTACATACGCTAATCACCCCAAAAAGATAAAAAATAAAGTATCCATATTTGGTATCGCCACGTGCGTAATGACCCTCCCTATAAATATGTCATGTTAATTAACCAGTATGGTGATATTTAAAAAACACTACCAGGATTGCTGTATTTTGTTCAAAATGCCTCACAAAAACCTTAATAAAAAGTGATCAAAGCATCATATGCACCCCATAATGGTACCAATAAAAACATTAACTCATCCCGCAAAAACAAGCCCATAATCAGCTCCATATACAAAAAAATAAAGTTATGGCTGTCAGACTATGACAACATAAAAATGCAATTTTTTATAAACTCATTTCTATTGTGTAAAAGTAATAAAACATAAACAACTATATAAAATTTCTATCATTGCAATTGTACCGAACCACATAGTAAAGTAAAAATGAAGCCCAAAAAACAATGGCGGAACTGTGTCCCCCCCATTTTCATGGCCCAACGCTAAAAAAAACTACGGAACACCTGTGAACTCAAAATGCACAATCCAAAATGGGGCAACTTCTGGAAGGTTTCTGTTGTGGTACTTTGGTGGCTTGGCAATTGTGACATGGCACCCACCAAAGTCTGTGTTCCAAAAGCCAAATAGCGCTCCCTCCCTTGAACACACTGCCATGCGCCCAAACGATAGTTTACACCCACTTGTAGGGTATTGCCAAACTTGGAAGAAATTGTGTAACACAATTTGGGGTGCTTTTTTCCAAGATTCCATATAAAAATTTAACATTTTCAGCTAAAATTGCAGATTATTGGAAAACATTTTTTTTTCATTTACACAGCCTAACGCTAAAAAAATTTGTGAGACACCTGTGGGGTCGATATATACTCACTACACCCCCGGATATATTCGTAAAGGGGTGTAATTTCCAATATGGGGTCTTTTTAGGGAAGTTTATTAAGTTTTAGCCTCTTAGGGCGTCTGAAACCTGAAACGGCACCTAAATAGAATCGTAATGACCCCAGAGTCAGGTAGGTGCTCCTCCTATTCTGGGGCTTGTGGTTAAGTCAAATAGCGCACTAGGGCTACATATGGGATATCTCTGAAAAAGGCAGAATCTGGGGAATTGATGATGAGTGGCATTTACCTGGTCACATCTACCGTGTTCCAGTGAATAATGAATAAAAATGTAAAATCTGCAAAAAAAAGTGACATTTTGAAATTTCATCTCCACTTTGCTTTAATTTCTATGAAATATATAAAGGGGTAACAAGCCTCCTAAATTCTGTTTTAAATACTTTCAGGGGTCTAGTTTCTTAGATGGGGTTATTTATGGGGATATCTAACATACAGGCCCCTCAAAGCCATGTCAGAACTGGACTGGTCCCTAAAATCATCTGTTTTGCAAATTTTCTTGAAATTGTGAAAAATGACTACTAAATTTCTAAGCCCCCTGATGTGTCAAAAAAAAAATGTAAAAAATGATGCCAACCTAGAGTGGACATATGGTAGATGCTAGTTATAAACTATTTTGAGTGGAATAACTATCTGTCTTACACGCAGACATTTTTGAACTTTGAAAATTGCAAATATTTTGAGGTTTTTCACAAATAAACAAGGATTGTATGGACCAAAATGTATTACTAATTTAAATCACAATGTGTCACAAGAAAACAATCTCTCGGATGGGAAAAATTGGCGAAAAGTTATTTTCACAAAACCGTGACATTTGATTTTAAAAACCGGGGCTTGTCGGGAAAGGGTCAAAACTGGTTCTCGCTCTAAGGGGTTTAAAAAAATTAAAAGTAGGTTTTTGGGGGGCACTTTAAATACTATTTGGGCCCCTTTGAAAAAACTCCGTAAGACATCCCGGTTTAAAAGCCCTTTGAAAAACTTTACTATGCGGGTAAAGTAAAATTACACAATATCAATTTTATTATTTTAAATTTACTTTTAAACAAATAAAAAATGCATTTGAAAAACAAAATTGTGTTTTGGATTTTTCATGGTAAAATACCAAACCTTTTTTATGTTTCTTTGTAAAAGATTTTTGATTTGAGGCCCTTGTTCCCGTTAGAGGATGGGGGTTGACGGTTTTGTTTTGGGGGTTCAATATGACACTTTAAATTGTTTTTTTTATCAAGGGTTTTGGAAAAAAAGGAAATTTTAAAAAAATTAGCAACCCCGGAAAGGGTGTTTTTTTGTTTTTTTTTTTCCCACAGCATAAAGTGCGTAAAAAAATTACATACTAACTTTACTTAGCAGGCCTATACAATTATAGTGATAAATTTTTTTGAAAAGGGTCTTCCTGTTTTTAACAAAAAAAACCAATTTTTTGCATTGCCATAGTCTGAACCCAAATAACTTTTATTTTTTGTGTTGGGGGCTCTAAAAAAGGACTTACTTTTTGTTTGGAAAGGGGTTTTTTTTTTTCACTTATTTTTTCATTTTGGGGTAAAAAGGTTTCCTGACTTTTTGGGTTCCCCTTTTTTTTGAACCCTTTTTGGGAAAGAGTTTTTGGTAAAGAAAAAAATTTGCAATCTTAGTATGTAACTTGACAAGTTTCATGTTACTAAGGGTTTTTTTGGGGTTTAATTTTTAGGGGCGATACCCAAATTTTTATGCGGGTTTTTTTTGTTTTTGGGGGTTCCAAAAAAAGTTTATTTTTGGGGAAAAAAATTTGTTTGAATTGTTATTTTGGAAAGCCAAAATTCTAAATTTTTTCCGTACACAAAAATAATAATAAAAAAAATTTTTAATTTTTAATTTATATAGCGCCAACATATTCCGCGGGCACTTTAAAATTTTGGGGGGTGTGGGTACAGACAAAAGAAATTTAAATTTGACAAAAAATAATAAAAGCAATTACGGGGGATGAGCCCCCAAGGGGGGAAGGAGGGCCCTCCCAAAAGCTTAATTTTTCTATTAGGGTTTTTTACAAGGAGGAGGAGGGAAGGGGTAAAAAAGGCCTTAAAGGGAAATTTTACAATGGTCCCCCTTTTTGACAAAAATTTTGGGGTTGTTATACGTAGAAATTGGGATGAACCTGCCACCCAAACGTACATTTTAAAAACATTTAAAAGGGCCCGAAAATGAGATGATGCATGGGGAGTGTGGGGGGACGTGTGGGGGGGTTTTTAGCTTTTGGGATTCTGGTAGGCCAGAGTGAAGATGTATTCTCAGGGCCCTTTTAAAAGCAAATGAGATTTTTGTTTTGGCCTAAATCGCCTCCCTTTAGATTTTTCCAGAAAAGGGTTGCCGCACGTGGGGAAGTCTTGGAGCGGGCATGGGAGGTTGGGATGATTGAGAGTGAAATGATATCATCGGGCAGAGCGGAGAAGGGGGTAGGGTGGTAACAGAGATGAGGGAGGAAGATTTTGGGAGGAGCATTTGTGGAGAGCTTTATGGTGAGAGTGATAATTTATGTTGTATCCTTTACTGGATAGGAAAACCAGTGCAGGGGGCCCTACACGGGGTTTTGAGGCATCATTTTAAAAGGGGGGGGGAAAGAAAAAAAAGCCTGGCTGCTGCATTCAGGACAGATGGAGAGGGGAGATTTTGCACAGGGGGAGCCCGGGATAACAAGGGGGTTACATTTAGTCGAGACGGGGAAATAATAAGAGAAAAAATGAGGTTTGATTTGGGTTTTTCCCCGGGTGAGAAAAGGACGGTTCGGGGGATGTTCTTGGGGGTGCAGGGGGAAAGGAGCTGGAAAGGGGTTTGGATATAGGGGTGAAAGACAGTTTCGGGAATCTAGTATAACCCCAAGACAGCGGGCCTGCGCTTAGTAGTTTGGTGGGGGCCACACACTGAGACAAAAAGGGCAGGGTAAGGTCTGTTGGTAGAGGGGTGGGAGGACTAGAAGTTCAGTTTTAGTGGGGTTTTTATTTAAGTTACAGGGGGGGAAATGATGTCAGAAAAAGCAACAGGCAGTCCCCTGGTGTTTTGTAGCAGAGGCCCGGAGTGATGTCTCGGGAGGAGGGATAATTGGGGGTTCCCTCAGCGTAGAGGGTGGAAGGGGGAAACCAAAATTTCTGAAGGTTTGTCCAAAGGGGGCTGTATAGAATTTAGAAAAAGGAAAAGGGGCCAAGGGAAAGGAACCCCGAGGAAAAAAGCGCAGCAAGAGGAAGAGGAGAGGATTTTTAAAACCCGCAAATGAACACTGAAAGGGGCGGTTAGAAAAGGTTTGATGAGAACCAAGAGAGAGCGGTGGGCCTGGAGGCCCAATTGGGGGTGGGGCCTCTGAGGGGAAAATTGGTTTATCAACAGTGTCAAACGCTGCAGAGAGATCAGAAAAAAGCAACAATGAGTAGTTTTTCCCTGAGATTTAGCTGTTTGGAGATCATTGGAGACTTTGTTTGAAACAGTTTCCGGGGGAGTGTAGGGTCCCGGGAAACCCCGATTGCGAGGGTCAAGAAAAGGGGTTTGCAGAGAAATTCGGTTTTTGGGGAGAGTTTGACCAAAACGTTCCAGGGTTTGGAGATGAAGGGGAGGTTAAGGGCTGTTCGTAGTTATCAGCCAAGGGGTGGGTCCAGAGTGGGGTTTTTTAGTAAAGGGGGTTATAAAACATGTTTTTAAAAAGGAGGGGGAAAATCCCGTGGGGGGTGAGGGGAGGGGTTTCAAGGATTGCAGTTATGTGAGGGGATGGAAAACTGGAGAAATAGACTGGACCAAAGGGAGGGGGGGGAATGGGGTTTACTAGAGCAGGTGGTGGGGGTTGCAGACAGCAAAAAGCCTGGAAAACCGTCTTATTGTCGGGTCAAGGGGCTGGGGAAATAGGGGTGGGGAAAAGTGCGGGGAGGGACCAAAATTGGTTTTGGGTTGGGGGGTTTTAAAGGGGAATGTTTTGCCGGAATTTTTTTTAATTTTCTCTTTGAAGTGGTAGCCAGGTCTTCAGATGGAGGTCAGAGACCCGGGGGCCCAGCTTTAGGGCCCGAAAAAGGGATGTTGGTTCAAAAAAAGGGTTTAGGGTTGTTTTTTTTAAGGTTGGGCCGGGGGGGTTTAGGGGGGGGGGAAATTTTTTTTTTGCCGCCCGTGGGAAGGGGGAGTTTTTTTAAAAAGTCCCAGATAAATTTTTAGTGGAGAAAGTCCCGCAGGTAGCTTGCTTCCTCCCCAGACGCTCCGCACATCTGGGGAAAATCGCTGGGAGATTTGGGGGGAGCTGGGGCCTTTTTGGGCCCTGGCTGTGGGTGTCTGTCTTGGTGGGGCGGTGTGTGAGTTTGGGGCCAAAGTTCCAGGGGTTTTGGGGGAGAGGTTTTCCTTTTTATTGGGTTTGGAGGCCCAAAGGTTTAAAGGGGGGGAGGGGGGAGGGAAATTGGGGGGGGAGGGGGAGGATGTATGGGGGTTTTGTTAATTTCCCATTGGGTTTATGGGGGGGTGGTTATTTTTTTGGAATGGGGGCGAGCAGGGTTTTGTTTCCCGAGAGGGGGGAAGGGAAAAGTAATGTGGGAAGGGGAAAATAAAATTGTGGGTCAAGAGAGTGTAAGGAGAATTAAAAAATTTAGGATTGAAGGGGGAACGGTTTTCAGAAAACCCGAACAAAAAGAGTTTCCCCCCTTGGGGGGGGGAAAAGAGTTTGGTAAACTGGAAAGGGCCCAGGAAAGGTTAGGGGGAAAGGATCTTTAAAAGGGGGAGAGGGACATTTCATCAAAAGGGATGGTTTTTAAAAACACCCCCCAATGAGATGGGGTATTTCAGTAGAAGGGATGGGGGAGGGGAAACCAGGGGGAGCAAGGGGAAAAAAACCCGGGGAAACAGGCGGGGGGGGGGGCGCCGGGGGGGGGGGGGGCTTACAAACCGCGAGTCTTTGGGGGGGGAAATGGCTTGGAAAGGGTTGAGGGTTTTGGAACCTAAAGGAGGGGGAAGTGGGGTGGGGGTTTTCAGGAGGAAAGGGGGCCTTGGGGAAGGGGGGGGTTTTGGGGGTGGAAAAAGAAGGTTGGGGAACTCCTCCACCTGGCCGGGGTTCCAGGTTTTGGGGGGGTGGGTGGGAAGGGGGGGAGGCCGGGGGCCAAAAGGGGGGGAGGGGGCGGCAAGGGGAGGGGGGGGTAATTTAGATTGGGGGGAGGCCATTTTCTTTGGGGGGGAGGGATAAGGGGGGGGTTGGAGAGAAACAGGTCATGAACAGCAGTGAAATTTTATGGGAAAACGGATCGGGCGTTCCCCAGAGACATTTCAAAGGGGGCTGGAAAAGATGTGGGGGGGGGGGGGGGGAAGGGGGGGAATAAAGGTTGCGGGGGTTTCTATGGGAGGAGGGGGTGGGATGAGCAGTAATGGAGGGGGGGCCGGGGTTAAGGGGGGGAGGGGGGTCACCTGCAGCAAGGAAGCAGGGGAAAGGGGGAAAGACAGCAATTTTTCAGTGAAGGGGAAAGGGGTACTTTTTTAAAGGGGGGGGGCCCAAAATTTTTGGTGGGTTTTTAAGGGGGGCTTTTTTGGTTGCTTTTTAAAATTTCAAATTTTTTGCCCCGTTGGGGTGAACAAAAAAAAATCTCAATTCTGTTAAAAAATTAAATTTTTTATCTTGGGGGGTTAAGTTTAAAATTACAGGGGGAAGGGTTTTTACGTATGTTTGCCCCCTTTGGCCAAATATGTGGGGCCCCTATTTTTTTCACTCCCTTTTTATGGGGTGATTGCAGTTTGTAAAGTGCAACGTATGGGATTTTTATTTTGTTTTTTATATTTTTTGTTAATTGTTCCTACAGGGGTTTGAAAATATGGGTTTCTTTTTAAACACGGGTTTCAAAACTATACTCACTATGCCCGGGTGGGGGCCCCCCCCAAAGGGGTTATTTTGTGGGATTTACTGGCCCAAACCCAGGAGGGGCCCTTTTGGGTTTTCCGGGATGGGAAAATTTGGGGGGCATTTGGTAAAATCTAAAAATTCGGGGGTTTTTTGGGGGGGGGGGAGGGGCGATGTTTAAATTGGGAGCTCCCCCTCCTGGGCCCCTTCTCCCTTGTTGTGGGGGGGCATTTACCCGACCACAGGCATCAAAAGGGGGTTTAAACCCGGCAAAAACGGGGGGGGATAAGGGTTTTGGGGAGAAGGGAGATGCTTGGGGGAGGGGGGAATACTGTAATTTACAGGCTGGTTTTCCCACAGCGATCCCGGGAGGTTCTATTGCAAATGCCCCTAAGTTTTTAGGGGGCAATTTCCCTAAATTAAAAAGGAATTTGGGGAAAACCCCCTTTCCCAAATACTGTGAAAAATTGCATCAAATGTGAAAAGGGGGTTTAAAAAAATTTAAAAAACCCACGCTGCATCGCTGGGTCAAACCCAGCAAGGCAGCGATCACAGTCGCCACTTGCACAGTGCAGGCAGTGGCTGAGGCAAAACGGCCCAGATACACGGATACCAGCCGCTTAGCCCACTGAAAGCAACGGTGCAATGTAATGAATCTTTTCTCTTTCGGCCCTGTAAAAAGGGCCCAAAATCTATTCCTAGGGAATTTTGGGCCCGAGTAGGGCGGGCCGGGGGAAAAGGCGTCCCGAGTGGGTGGAATGATAACGTCATGCCGCCCGCTCCAGATTCAAAGAGCGGTATTTTTGGAGGGGAAACTTTCCCGAAAGGGTGAGGTTTAGTATTATTGTTATTTTTTTTTTTTTAATTGGGGGGGAAAAACCACCCAACCTTGTGGGGAGGGAAATTTCATAACCAAACCCACTTGAAAGGGTCTAATTTCCTAAAGGATTCTATGTACTTGCCGACCTACCATAAGAGGCACTATCTACCTATCTTGCTGCTTGAAGGGGCCCTATATACCTGAAGCGTCTACCTAGCTGCCGGCCTAATTTTTCATTTTTTTTTGGGGGAGGGGTTCCCTATTTTTATTTTGGGGGTATTTCCTTTCCACTGATGGCAACAACTGGCAAAAATTCCTGGGGGGGGGCACCAAAGGAGGCATTGTTACCTTTTGGGGGGGCTTTGTATGGGAAGTTTTGGGACAAAGGAGGAAATTTGTAGAGATGTGCTTTAAAAATGGAAATCTAACATTTTTTTTTTGGGCCCGGAGAAGACATCTGATTTGGCTGGAGCGGAAAGAAATAAAAAGGTTAAAAAAGGGAAATCATCAGTCACTTCCGTGAGTCCTTGGGGTGTAAAGCCTGTAAACATGTAAGGTTTTGCGAACCCGTGGGACCAAAAGGTTTTTACCACTATATGGTCACGGGATGGAGGGGAAATACGGGCCTGCAGAGCCAAAGGGGCACTGTAAAGGGGTTTAAAAGGGTAACCCGGTTTTTATAAATTTTTTTTTTTAGTCCCTTTTTTGAATTTTAAATTTTTTCCCAATTTTGGGGGGGGTGATATGGGAGTCATGGGTCAGAGGCATAACTACCAAGGTAGCAGACAAAGCAGCTTTAGGGAGCCCCGCCCCTAGGGCAGTTTTACCATGGGTAATTTCCCCTTTTGGGCCCGGGAGGAAAAATGTGCTATAGTCCAATGCTTTACGGGGGCGGCTGATGCCTCCTTTGGTCTGAAACCCCCCCTAGGCCCCTTTGGCCCCAAAAACATTTAAAGGGAAAGAGTAAAAAGCCGGTAATTTGCAAGTGGAGCCCGCCCGGGGCCTTTAAACCTTACCAGGGGCCCCCCCCTCAGTGTGGGCCACATCATAATTTTTTTGGGCTCCCCAAGGGCCCGATCGGGCCCCGGGTACTTTGGACCCTCTTTGGACATGGAGGAGAGGGAAGGGTTTTTTCAAATTTTTTGTTTTTTTTATACTTATAAAAGCGTTAACCCCGCCGCCCATATGGGCCCCCATAAAAAAAAAAAACCCCCAAACCCTGCCTACTACTTAAATGGCCCCTCCCAAACCCCCCAAAATCCTCCTGACTACCCATATGGGCCCCAATATAACACCCATAACCCCGGCCCCTTTAAATACCTATATGGGCCCCTTAAAAACCCCCGTTTAAAACCCGGGCGCCTACCTTTTATTTTTCCCCAAAAATCCCCCTTTAAAACCCGCCTACCTATAACCCCCCAAAATCCCCCCTAAACCCGCCTATATGGGCCACTAAAGCCTACCTTTGGCCCTGCCTGCCTTTCCTTTTTGGGGCCCCCTTAAAACCCCCCTTAAAAACCCCGCCCGCCCCAAATGGGCTTTCCCATAAACCCCCCTAAACCCCCCGGGCCCAAACCAAAAGGGGGCCCCTATGCCAACCCAAACACTTCCTGCCCAAAATTTGGGGATGGAAAAAAATTCAGACCCCCCTTTAAAAATTTTTTACTCTTTGGCTCCCTTTTCAAGGGCCCTTTGGGTAAGAAACAGATTTTTTTGCTCCCTTAATTTTCATTTTGCCCCCTTTATGAAAAAAAAACAAAAGGAATGTTGTTTTTTTGCAAATTTTATTAACCCCTTAAGGACCCGGCCCTTTTTTTTTTTGGTGGGCACGTTCGTTTTTACCCCCCTCGCCCTTTTGAAAGCCATAACTTTTTATTTTTCCACCTACCCTAACACATAGGGCTTTTATTTTTTCGGGACAAGTTTTACTTTCTAATGGTTTTATTCACTGTACTAAGAATAAACTGGGAAACCCAAAAAAAAAAAAAACCCCCAAAAAAAAAAATTCCAAGTGGGACAAATTTTTGAAAAAAAAATGTATTTTCGCCAAAGTTTGCGGGGGTTTTTTTGGGGTTTTTGGGGTTCAAACTTTTTTGGAAAATATTTAAAGTGTTTTTTGTATTCTTCGGTTTTTTACCAAAAGGCAATTTCCAAAAATTAGGGTTTTTCCCTTATGTTTTGGTACCGGGAAAAAAAATTTCCAAAAATTTTCTATTTTTGAAATTTGCGCCCAAGGGCGGGCCCTTTTTTAAACCCAAAAACTTTTTTTTATAAACCTATGGACGTCATGAGGGGGGGTTTTTTTCGGGCTGAATGTACTTTTTATCGTAGGGAGTTTGGAATTTCATTTAAACCCTTTTTTTATCATTTTTATTCCCTTTTTTTGAGTGGAGTTAAAAAATTTACCCCAAAAAAAAGCAATTTTGGGCGTTTTTGGAATTTTTTTTTTTTTCTTTGGGTTCAGCGTACGGGATAAAGGGTGTTATATTTTTATAGACGGGTTTTTCCCGGGCGCCGATACCAAATAAAGTTTAAAAAATTTTTTTAAATTTTAATGATTTTATTTGTAAAATGGGGGAAAGGGGGGGGGATTTTAACCCTTTTTAAAACTTTTTTTTTTTTTTGTACTTTTAAAAAAAATTTTTTATTTATTTTTTTAACTTTAAACCCTTAGGCCACCCGTGGTACTTGACCACAGGGTGGCCCCCGATTTTAATAAAAACCTAATGCAATTTTTCAAAAGGCAATGCATTTGGGTTTTACAAAAGGGCGCGGTTTCCCCATTTTCCTGTAGCACCCGGGAAATGGGGCAAAACCCGGGCCTGGGTAAGTGACGGGAGGGCCCCTTCCCAAGGGTCCCCAACCCCCAAAATTTTCCCGGTTTATCGGGGAAAACCCGGGGCAGCATAGCTGCGCTGGGTGCGATCACCGGGAACCCATCGGGGGCGCTGGCACCGAACGGGGTTTAAAAAACAGGGCGGGCCCCGGCCATCTTTTCCCGGGGGCGCCCGTGGGGTAAAAAAAGCGCCCCGCGGGCGGAGCCACCCGCCGGCCCCTGTTTAATTCCCGGGTGTTTGCGGCGTTTTTCAGCTAAAAACCCCGGCCCGGGTGTTCCCCCGGGGGGTTGCGGGCGAACCCCCTGGGAAAGCCCCTTAGGGCCTTTGGGACGTTTCTCAAACGCCCAAATTGTTAAGGGGTTAAAAAAGAAAAATGAAATTAAAACCCACCGGGTCTTAAGTATTTTAGACTCTTTGCTTTAGTATTAATTTGAAGCACACTTTTTAGCTAGTAAAGCCATTATTTTTCTTGGAAAAAAGAGCAAAAACAAAATTTTATACACCGGATTTGGGGATCCTTTTGCCAAATTTTCCCTTGGAGAAACCCCCTTTCCCTTTTTCCCAGGTTTGGTTGAACATTGGTGGGGCAGCCCCTTTTTAAATCTTCCCCGGGGATGCTCAATTGGGTTTAAGGGGAGGGCCCCGGCTGGGCAGTCAAATGGTCACAAAGGGTTTTTTCTGAAAACCCCTGCTTTTGTTTTTTAGGGTGTTTGCTTAGGGGCATTTTTCCGGTTTGGGAAAATGAACCTTTTGGCCCGAAATTTTAGGTCCAGGGGAAAAACTCTGTACTTTGGCTGGGATTTTATTTTCCTTCAATTTTTAACCAGTCGTCCTGTTTAATTTCAGCTGAAAAAACACCCCCCCTAGCATGGTGTGCCACCCCCTTGGGGGCTACTGTTTTGGGGTTGTTTTGGGCAGTGATTTACCTTCCCGGTTTTTTTCCCCACATAACCCTTACAATTAACAAACCCTAAAATTCAATTTCATCTCATCAAGGGCAGAGGGAAACTTATTTTCATAGTCCCGGGGGTCTTTCATGTGTTTTTTTTTTCAAAAATATGCGGCTTTCATTTTGGGCTTTCATGAGGAGAGGTTCCGTCACACCAAATTGCCATTTAAAACCCCCCCTGGGGGAGGGCTGCAGTGTAGTTTTTCTTTTTGGAACATTCCCCCCACTCCCTAAAGATCCCCCGGGAAACCCCGGAGGCCCCCAGTGATCTTGGGGGTTTCTTCTTACCTCTATCACCAACGCCCTTTCCTCCCACGATTGCTTATTTGGGTGGAAAGGCCAGGTCAAGGAAAAGTTTTGGGCGCCCAAAATTCTTCCATTTTAAAAAATTATGGGAGGCCACTGGCTTTTTAAAGGGAAACCCGAGTGCGCAGAAATTTTTTTTGGGAAAAACCCCCCTTTGGCCCAAAAACTTATTGGGGAAATTTCCTTAAGACCTCAAGATTCTCAGTGTTGAAATTTCACTGTGAAACTGTGATGTCTTCTATAGACAGGGGTTGTGCCTTTCCTAATCAAGTTTCCCAAAAGTTTAAAATTTAATTTCAGCGGATTTCCCAAAGAAAAAGTAGAACCATTCAAGGGGGATCAGAAGGAAAGGAAGGGATGTTCGTTAAATATGATGTCAAACAAAGGGCTGAATACTAGGACCATGTGATATTTCATTTTAAATTTTTTAATACTTTTGCAAAAATAAATTTTGTTTTTTTTTTTTTTTCAAGATGGGGGGCCGAGTGTACATTAAAAGAGCAAAAAAAAAGAAAATTTTTTGATCTTTTCCAAATGGCTTTCAATGAAACAAAGGGAAATGAAAAATTTAAAGGGGTCCCCTTTAAAATTTCCGTACCCAAAAGTACCTATATGGGGGCCCCATAAAACCCATTTTAAAACTTGCCTGCCCAAAGTATTTAAGAGGGTTCTTTTTGCTACCCAGAAACCCTGTTGCCTATATGGGCCCCCCCATAGGGCCCACTTAAAACCTTCCCCCTTCCCCGCCTATATGGGGGCCCCTAAAGCCTTAAACCCAAAACCCCGCCCAAGGGGGTCCCCTATAGGGCCCAAAACCCAAAATTTTCCCGGGTTTAAACCCCTTTTTGGGGCCCCTATGGGGCCCACTTAAAGCTTTTCCCACCCATTTTGGGGGCCCCCCTATAGCCTACCCATGTGTGCCCCAACTAAAGGGCCCAACTAACAAATACCTGAGTTTACCCCATAGCCCACCCACCTGGGGGCTTCCCACTAAATGAGGGGTTTTTTAACCCCACCCGCCTACCTTCCCCACCTTTTAGCCTTAACCCCACCTAACTTTGGACCGGTTTCTACCTACCAAAGGGGGGTTTAAATACTTTCCTACCCACCCATGGCATAACTTTCTGCCCCACCTACCATGGCCTGGGGGCTGTCCCACCTACCTGGGGCCTAAATTTCTGCCTAAAAATAAACCCAAAAGGGGGAAATTTAAAAGACTAGTCAAAAAAAGAAAAACACCCCGTTTTGTGAAAAGAAAAATGTTTTAAACCCCTCATTTTGTCAGCAGAGCAAGTGTACCCCCTGGTTTCCTTCCCCTGTATTTCAAACTAATTTTGGGATTAATAAACCCGTCTTTCAGAGCCGTTTAAATTTGGGATCACCCCCCTTTAGGGTTTCTGTATGGAGGTTAAAAAACAGTCCTTTAAGGGCACATGGTACACTGGTTTTATTTCCAGAAAAGGCAGAGTACAGCTTGACCGTGAAATCATGGCTTTTCGTGTTATCTGCTCTGATCTGTAAACAAAGGCCACTGAAAAGCACTGAAAAAGGTGAGATAACATTCTGTGCTGTGATATCATGTAGTTCTGCTACATCTGTACCACTGTACAGCGGTAAAATTAGTCTTGGTAAACTGATCTTTATTCAGTGTAGGGGTGTTATTCAATCACTATGTGGTGGTAATTTGTGGTTGTGTTCTTGCGGTATATTTATGTAGTAGTGCTATTGGTCATATTGGTCTTGGTATAGTGGGATTTGTTTGGTAGCAGCATGATGGTGATACGTATGGTGCAGTACTTGCTCCTTGTATGATCTAGTAATTGCATAACCTAGGAGGTTCCGGTAAATGTTTGCATTGGGGTGAAGGGAGGACGGGAGGGTGGTCCCATCCAAAAGTTTGTTATGCGGCCCACGCTTCTCTAGTTACTCCCCTTCACAGCCCACAGTGATGATGTGAGAAGCACAAGCACTTCTCAGTGAATACATAGTTAAAGAGAACCTGTCACATAGTTTATGCCACCCTTGCTGTGGACAGCATAAGCTAGTGACAGACATGCTGTTTCTAGTGCTGTGTCCCTTATTCTGTAAGATGCTGTAGTTTTAGAGTATTTAGTGCTCAAATCTGCAGTTTTCAGCCAGAAAAGAGTCAGTTGTTCATGCACGGCCCACCTGAGGCTAGCCCCTCCCACCTCACAACTGACTAACCTATTACTTTGAATAGGTAGTAACAAGTGAATAACTGACAGGTGGGCGGGCTAACCTGCTCATGAATAAGGTCTGGGATGAGGTGGGATGGCATCGGGTCAAGATTGCAGGTAGTGAGGTTGTATTAGGAGAGTAGATAGGAGAGCTTGTCATTAGTAACAATGGAGAAGCAGGTTACATAATTACATAGTTAGTAAGGTTGAAAGAAGACACGTGTCCATCGAGTTCAACCAAAGGTTAAGAGAGTAGAGTATTGTGTAGGTATAGAGGCAGGCAGTGGGGAGTGGGCAGGTGTAGAGGTGGGATGAGGGGACTGTGGAATAAAGCTTTCTCTGATGAGGTTGATCTTATTTAGGAAGCGAGTGTCGAAATCATATGGTGAGAGGAGAGATAGGGAAGAAGGTGCTTGGTGATGGAGGAGAGAGTTTTAGGTGTTGAATAGCTGTCCAGGGTTGTGAGATAGAGAAGTCATGACATTGATAAAGTAAGCCTGTCTGGCAAAGGTGAGGGCAGAAAATCTATGAATATGGAAAATCACATACTCCTCTAGCAAGGCAGCTAAGAGAGAGAGCAATCGAATGTCGCAGGCCCTTAAAAATATAGGGTACTCTTTTGTATGATCCGAAATCTATTGCTATTGCATTCCTCGATTTCTTTTCGGAGCTATAGTCCTTACCATCAACACTTCTTCAAAATGAAGATCAGGCGCGGAATTTAACAAGAAGTTTTCTGGATTCTTGTACTCACTGAGGAGGCGAGATCCGATTTAAACTCTCCTGCAGAAATGGAGGAGCTCTTAAAAGTTAAGGAACTTCATTCTTGGAAAATCCATGGATCAGATGGTCTTCCCTACCTGTACTATAAAACGTACCGTATATACTCGAGCATCAGCCGACCTGAATATAAGCCGAAGCACCTTATTTTACCCTAGAATGGGAAATACAGCAAGTGATGCCCCTTCATTAACCAGGACAGACAGCCATAGCAAAGATCACCAACTAGAGAACTTGGTGCCACCATGTATGAAATGATTGTCCCCAGTAATTAGCCAGGTAGGGCTGTCCCTGTAATTATCTAAGTAGGGCTGTCCCCAGCAATTAGCCACATTACACACACACAGCTCAGCTACATGTACATTACACACACACAGCTCAGCTACATGCACATTACACACATAAGGCTCTGCTACACACACATTACATACAGCTCTGCTGCAGGAACATATAACATACTTCAGTACATCAAGCAGTGATCACAAACAGTACAGCAGAATCTGGCATACACTGAGCAGCATCACATGACTCCCCCCATCCGTGTAACATCATCACAGGTCCTGGAAGCACACAATAGTCACATGACTTCTCCATATAACATCATTTTTGGGAGGTTTTTATTGTGTAAAACAATATTTATGCATCACTATCTTCTGAAAGCCATTGTAACGGCTAGGTAGTGGATCCACTCGACCACCGCAAGCGATGGCAACAGCCGCGCCAGGAAGCGGAATCTAAGTAGATCCCGGTTTTCACCAGAGCCCGCCGCAAAGCGGGATGGACTTGCTGCGGCGGGATTCTACCAGGTCGCTACCCCTGACGCGGCGGACTTGCGGTGGCGGCCGAGGTGCAGCGAGGTACAGAATCGTAAGCGAAGAATCAAAGTCGTGGGCAGGCAGGAAGGTCAGGGCTGGTGGCAATGGTTCATGGTCGTGGACAAGCAGGAAGGTCAGGGCAGTTGGCAGAGGTTCGGAGTCGAGAAACGTAGCAAGAGGTCTGGTACACGGTAAGGCACGAATACACTTAAAGAACGCTTTTTCTAGGGCACGAGGCAACATAGATCCAGCAAGGAATGATTGTGGAGTGAACCCATAAATAGGGGAAGCGCCCGGCAATTAGCCAATTACCAGGACGCTGGCCCTTTAAATTTACAAGAACGAGCGTGCGCGTGCCCTAGGGAGCAGGTGCGCGCGCCGCGGCCGGCAGAGGGCGCGGACGTGACAGGAAAGAGGTCAGGTGAGTCCACAAGGCCGGCGGAACCACAGCTCGTCCCGCGGCCAAAGGCGCTCCCCAACCCCGGCAGGAACACGGGGGAGCGGCCACGGGGCGCCCGCGGGCCGAGGAGTGGGACCACCCGCTACAGTACCCCCCCCTTAGGGCTCCCCCTTTTCTTAGGCTGAAGGAACTTTCGAATCAGATCTTGGTTCAGGATATTGGACTCCGGGTCCCAGGACCTTTCCTCGGGGCCGAAGCCCCTACAATCCACCAGAAAGAACCTCTTACCCCTGACGATCTTCATGTCCAGGATGTCCTTCACTTCAAAAACATCAGGGGACTCTGGTACCGAAGACGGAGCAGCGCTCTTCTGGGAGAAGCGGTTCAAGTCCAGAGGCTTTAGGAGGGAGACGTGAAAGGCATTAGGAATCCGGAGAGATGGAGGTAGGCAGAGTTTGTAGGACACCGGGTTCAGTTGCCGAAGTACTCTGAAAGGTCCCGAAACCGCAGACCCAACTTATAGTTGGGGATCTTGAGGCGTATGTATTTGGAGGAGAGCCACACTTTATCCCCTGGAAGGACTGTTGGGGAAGATCTTCTCCTCTTGTCAGCTTGGGTCTTCAGGCGGGCTGAAGCCTGGAGTAAGGCATGTCGGGTCTCTCGCCAAATGACTCTGATATCCCGAACCTGGTTGTCCACGGCGGGAACCTCGGAGGCCGAAGCAAGGGGGAGGGGAGGGCGTGGATGACCACCATAGACCACACGGAATGGGGAACGGCCAGTCGAGTCGGAGTCCCGATGGTTATATGAGAACTCGGCCCATGGAAGTAGTTCAGACCAGTTGTCCTGGTGTCCGGACACAAAGTGCCGTAGATACTCCCCCAAGATCTGATTTACCCTCTCCACCTGCCCATTTGTCTGGGGATAGTACACGGAAGAGAAGTCTAGCTTAATTTACAAGCGGGAACATAGGGCACGCCAAAATTTAGAGTCAAATTGGACGCCTCGATCGGAGACGATGTGGGATGGTAAACCATGCAGGCGAAAAATGTGATGGAAGAAGAGGCCCGCCAATTGTGGTGCAGAGGGGAGACCAGGTAGAGTCACAAAGTGGGACATCTTTGAGAATAGGTTTGTGAACACCCATATGACAGTGTTTCCAGAGGAAGAAGGAAGGTCCGTGATGAAGTCCAGGCCTATGTGTGTCCATGGAGACTCCGCAACAGGCAGAGGGACTGAGAGGCCTGCGGGCCGGTGGTGAGGGACCTTGTTTTTTGGCACATGTGGTGCAGGAGAGAACGAAGTCCTTGACATCTTGGAGCAGAGTTGGCCACCAGTAGTGTTGCGAGATAAGGGCTTAGGATTTCCGTATCCCGGGGTGACCGAGAAGCGAACTATGCCCCCAACCCAGAATTCTCCTCCTGAGTGCGGGACGCACGTAGGTTTTACCCGGAGGAACGCTAAGGAAATTAACAGGAGCCACCAAAAACCAGCCATTCAGGACCACTGATGTGCTGAGACACTGGTTCTTCCACAGTAATGTCAGAAGCACGGGAGAGGGCATCCGGCTTGACATTTTTCTCGGTCGGTCGGAAGTGGATAAACGTCAAAACGTGAGAAAAAAAGAGATCACCTGGCCTGGCGAGGATTTAAACGTTGGGCCGTCTGGAGGTATTGGAGATTCTTATGGTCTGTGAAGACGTCAAACGGATGTCGAGCTCCCTCTAACAGATGTCGCCACTCCTCCAGGGCCAATTTTAACGCCAACAGCTCCCGATCTCCAATGGCATAATTTCGTTCTGCCGGTGAGAAGGTCGTAGAAAGAAAACCCACAAGTGACAGTTTTGCCTTTAGGGCCCTTCTGGGTCAGGACCGCCCCTGCTCCTACAGAAGAGGCATCCCCCTCTAGGCTGATGGGTTTCTCCGGATCCGGATGGACCAAAATAGGTGCTGAGGAAAACGCTGTCTTCAGTTGGGAGAATGCTTCCTCGGCAGACGGAGGCCAACATTTCGGATTAGCGTTCTTCCGGGTGAGAGCCACGATGGGAGCCACCAGCGTAGAGAAGTGGGGAATAAACTGCTGGTAGTAGCTGGCGAATCCTAGGAAGCGTTAAATCGCCCGAAGACTGACAGGTCATGGCCACTGCTGGATCGCTGAGAGTTTAGCTGGGTCCATCTGCAGACCTCGAACGGAGACTATGTACCCAAGGAAAGGAAGGCTGGCCTGGTGGAACCGACACTTCTCCAGCTTGGTATACAGTCGATTGTTCCGCAGACGTCGCAGAACCTGGCGTACTTGTACCCGATGAGTCTGTATGTCAGGGGAAAAAATGAGAATATCGTCTAGATATACTATGACGCAGGTGTACAGCAAGTCCCGAAATACGTAATTGACGAACTCCTGAAATACGGCTGGGGCGTTGCATAGCCCAAAAGGCATCACAAGATACTCGCAAATGCCCGTCCCGCGTGTTGAAAGCCGTTTTCCACTCGTCCCCCTCTCGAATTCTGATGAGGTTATAGGCACCATGTAGGTCCAATTTGGTAAACACCTTGGCTCCACGGAGACGATCAAAGAGCTCAGATATCAGGGGTAGAGGGTAGCGATTCTTCACCGTGATCTTGTTTAGCCCTCTGTAATCAATACATGGACGAAGAGACCCGTCTTTTTTCTGGACGAAGAAGAATCCTGCACCGGCAGGAGAGGAGGACTTGCGTATGAAACCTTTCAACAAATTCTCCTGAACGTAGGCCAACATGGCCTGAGTCTCGGGCACTGACAGAGGGCAGACCTTACTCCGTGGGGGACTGGTTCCGGGGAGGAGGTCTATGGGACAGTCATACGGCCGATGGGGCGGTAGCTTCTCAGCCTGTTTCTCCGAGAATACATCTCCAAAATCCTGGTACTCCGCTGGCAGACCCTGTAGAGGCTTGACGGACGACTAGGGAGGAGAGATGGACACCGGGCGTGGTGCCACCAAACAGAGATCCTGGCACTCCGATCCCCAACGCAGGACTTTGCCTGTCTTCCAATCAAGTGTAGGGACGTGAAGTTGCAGCCAGGGTAGCCCCAACAGGATCGCTGAAGAAGCACGAGGCAGGACGTGAAAGGAGATCTTCTCCGTGTGTAGGACCCCTACACGGAGGATCACTGGCCAGGTTATGAACTGAATGGAGTCGCTAAGAAGCTCCTCACTGACGGAAGAGATAAGCAACGGCTTCTCCAGACGGATCACTGGCAAGCGATAGTGAGACACCAGGGAGGCATGAATGAAGTTTCCGGCGGAACCGGAGTCCAGGAAGGCAGGGACCCGAAGATATAGTCCAGCATCCGTCGTTACCTCCACTGGCAACATCAGTCGTGGAGAGGAAGACTGAGCACCTAGGGACGCCTCTCCTACGGCACCTAGGTGCGAGCGTTTCCTGACCTCAGAGGACGCTGCGGACAACTCCTACGGAAATGGTTCGGACTGGCGCAGTAGAGGCAAAGGTTCTCCATCCGGCGGCGGGACAGCTCTAACTCCGCCAAGTGTGCCCGGTCCACCTGCATGGGTTCTTCAGTGGAAATCTGTGGAAGAGGCAGCGGAGACTTCTGGAACACGGGAGCCAGATGCGGTAGACGGCGAGGTTGTGCAGAATCACGCTCCTGGCGAAGCTCCTGCTGTCTCTCTGTAAAACGCATGTCTATGCGAGTGGCCAGATGGATAAGTTCGCTCAAAGAAGATGGGAGATCTCTTGCTGCAAGTGCATCCTTTACTCAGCTTGACAGGCCTTTCTTGAATGTGGCGCAGAGAGCGGCGTCATTCCACGACAGCTCGGAGGCTAGGGTGCAGAATTGGACCGCATAATCTCCTACGGAGGAGTCCCCCTGGCGTAGGTTCAATAGCGCCGTCTCCGCAGAAGACGCTCGCGCGGGCTCCTCGAAAACGCTGCGGAATTCAGTGAGGAAAACCTGTAGGTCTGCAGTCACAGGGTCATTCCGGTCCCAAAGAGGTGGGGCCCAGGCCAGGGCCTTCCCGGGTAGAAGGCTCACCACGAACGCCACCTTCGACCTTTCAGTAGGAAACTGGTCGGCCATCAGCTCCACGTGCATGGAGTACTGCGTGATTAAACCTCTGCAAAGCTTCGAGTCCCCGTCGAACTTGGAAGGTAGAGGAAGGCAAGGCTTTGGGCCCACGGTTGCCAGCGGGACAGCTGGGGGTGTTGGAATCGCCGGCGAAGAGGCAGGTTGCTGTTGCTGGGACGCCAGGAGTTGACGCATCATGGCGGACCCAATTGCTGTGCTTGTTGTGTGATCTGCTGCGACTGTTGGGCGACAATGGGGAGCGGGTGCGCGCGCCTCGGCCGGCAGAGGGCGCGGACGTGACAGGAACGAGGTCAGTTGAGTCCACAGGGCCGGCAGAACCACAGCTCGTCCCGCGGCCAGCGGAGCGGGACCACCCGCTGCAGCCATAACTATTTTATTTTTCCTTATAAAGAGCTGTGTAAGGGCTTTTTTTGTGGGATGAACGGACGTTTTCATTGGTACCACTTTGGAATTTATATGACTTATTGATCACTTTTTATTTCATTTTATGTGCTGTGTGATGAACGCAATTCTGTGACCTTTTTTTTTTTTTTTTTTTTTTTTTTATGGTGTTCACCGTGCGGGTAAAATAACATGACTGAGTACTCTCGGCGGCGGGGCTATTGGTTATGGCCGCATCTTAGGAGAGCTCCTCCACAGTGCTCGCCTGAATTTAACCTCACACCGATTTCACCCGTGCCTCCTCTGGCTCAAAGGGGCTGCAGAGGTGGAGAACTGGCAGAGGTATCGGGTACACCTGGTCCGGAGCCTTATCAACTTTCCCGGGAGTCGTAGAAGTCGCGAGAGACTTCAGGGAACCTTGCTGCTTCATGCTGCGGACATCTTGCCCTATCTCACAACACAGCAAACGGATTCTGCTACATCGCGCTGAGAAGGCGCTCCAGGATCAGATTGCTCCCTGCACCCGAGAGGTCCTTCAGACCTGTCTTGCATCTGCAACCTTCCCGGAATACTCACTGAACCCAGTGGCTGAAAAAGGGAAGGAGCTTGGTGCAACCCTAAGGTGGGCGCGCGAGCCCTGCGTAGCAGCCGCTGCAGGTGGACGCGGCGTGCAGCCGCTGACCGCGAGGGAGCGCGGACGATTGAAGGGAGCGAGAAGAGCTGACGGACACCGCGCATGACCGCACATTACACAGAACCTGATGGCCGCCTCAGCAAACAGGAGAGAGGCGCACAGGAGACCGCTCTGCACGGCACGCCGGCTTCTCTGGAGAAGCGGAGACCACTCTGAAGCAGCAGGTAGCGGGGAATAACAGCGGGAGTCCCAGGACAGTGCCGGCCACAGCTGTAGACAGAGGCAATCGGCCGAGCAGAAATAAAAAGGCAGAAAGGACGGCCATTTTCAAAACGGGCCCCAGTGAACACTAGCCCCTGCAATAACCTGGGATCACCTTGCTCTCAAAGGAGGGCTCACACTACTCCCTGCAGCGTATATTCGCAGGGCATAGGGCCGCGGACTCTCAGGCCACTGACCCCTGTTGCCTGTGGGAGGGGGGCAGGGAGAGAGGAGAGGAGGATTTGGGCGGGAAAGTGGACATTTCTGTCTCCTTCCCCCACAACTGTGGGGTGGGGGGAGTGGCGGCCATTTTGTAAACGGCCTCCTCAGCTTTACCCAATTCTATTTGCAAACCTGTGGCACAGGGACCATCTGATAAGCTGAAAGAATCTTAAGATTCCATCACACATTGAGCCTTCTTTGCATAAAGCCTTATTATACAATAAATACTAGCTGCAACATCTCGCCTCTCAAACCACCACGAGCAGGAGCCAGACAACCTGAGCAAAACCACTTTCCTAAAGAGCGGGACGGTCGGCCATCTTGTTAACAGCCCGTGGGGATTTTCAACTCCCCCCCCCCCCCCCACAAGTCGTTACAACTTACACCCACTGGAGAAAGAGCCACAACCGTAATCATTTGCTCCTGCCACTCTACAGTCGTCAGTAAGGAAGCAGGGACATATTTTATTCTCTTCCATCAGGACACTATCGCTTACCCTGCACACCTTGTGAGTCCTACCACAGTTTTAGTTATCTCTTCTCCATCCACCCACAAATCGCATTGTCCCGCAATCAGCACCTACTACCTGTCTACTGTATATGCAAATTGCCATTATAAAACCTGATGCAGTAGACTTTGTAAAAATTAACATTTGTATCATTCTCAAAATGTTTGGCCATGACTGTAGCCCTGCCGCAATCACCTTGACCTGAGCCACTTACTTCTACAATTAGTGGCAAACCTCACACTAGCTACTTCGGACATTCAAAGAGGTAAAGTCAGATCTGCCAATCTATACGCCGTTCATAACCCTCCCAACAACGCCGTTTCGCTACCCTCCAGTGGTGAACCCGTAATACATCACTTCTTTGGGCAAAGCTGCCATAAACTACACCAACAGTGAAGCCATGCTGCCATCTAGCGGGGCCCTCAAAAGTAGCCACTGCAAACGCTCCTGCTCCCGTAAAGGATACAAACCTATTGCCTCACTACCATCCCTTCACTGAAAACCTATACAGGGGAGGTCCACCGCACGGCATAGCCTACCTTGGAGGCTACCTAGCCATACAACTCTGGAGTATCGGGACTCATTTCACGATTTGAAACACCATTTTGAGTGATGTATCGAAGGTCATAATAAAGTAGCGGATAGCTCAGTATTCTGGTCCTGTCCCTCTCCCCCCTGCTCACTTATCTATACTTGTGCCATGGACAAATTTCTCTCTCAATCACCCAAGTTGCTGCCACAAAGGCAAACTCGCTATTCCTCTTCTCAGACATCAGCTTACAGCACAATGACAAAGAACAAAACTCCAAAAGACAAACCAAAACCAAAATCAGGCCTCGCTAAGTCATCGCAGGGAGGTCAGTAACCTGAACTAATGGGCAGTGGAACTCTCACCCCCCTAAAGTTATCACCACCAAACAGCCCAGCCGCACCTACAGCTTCTGAGGTAGACCAAGCGAGAACAATGGCACAGGAGGTGACACGTGTGCTAACCCCTTATCTGGATAAATGCCAAGATATGATTCAGACCTCTATTAATACTGCCCTCGCTCAAATAACAGAAAATGCGCAGAAAATAGTGGAACTAGAAACCATGGGCGTGTCCTGTGAATCATACATCTTGTCAGCAGAGAGGGAGTTGGCTCAACAACAAAACCCCAATATCATCCTCCGTGATAAATTGGGAGGACTTAGAGAATAGAAAGCGGAGGAACAACCTCCGATTTGTGGGAATACCCGAGACAGTTCCGGGGTCAGCCCTCCAGCAATATTTAGTGGACAAACTTTATAAAGTTCTACAACTGAATCTCCCATCAGATCCTCTGCTAATTGAGAGGGTACATTGCATAGGACCGCCCAGGGGGGAGAAGGACCTGAGACCGAGACAAGTAATAGCCAGATATGCCAACTGGACAATTAAGGAACAAGTATTGAAAGCATATCGAACCCATGGCAAAATGGAAGTGGATGGAACTCCAATTCTAATATTTCAGGACTTCTCTAGTAGCGTCACCACAAAGAGGAAGGCCTTCACCCCTCTATGTTGGCAACTTTTCAAAAAAAGTTATACGGGTCCAACTCCTGTACCCGGCACGCTTAAGAGTAACCATAGAGGGGAAAACTGCGTTCTCGAGGTTCCGGACATCGTCAAGCAGCGCCTGTTACTCCCGAATCCGGACTAACTCGGCTAGAGTATAGATCTCTACCTACATGGGTTACCTATCTGTTACTTGTATATGTTAATGTATAGTGGTTCCAATCAAACACCAGCCTTGACTGATTTATATATGTTCCGCATGTCTGATAAGAACCTGCATCTTTCACCTCCCCTTTTTTTTTGTTTGTTCCTTCTTTCGTCTTTTCTCCTTTCTCCCTGCCCCCCTTCAGTCGGAGGACTGGGAGTGCTGGGTTGTCGCCTGCTACCATAGGATGTTCTATATGCACACAGTTGAACTTCATTTTGTAGAGATTCGTTCACTTATGTTAACTCCTTAAGCTGAATTCCTGAAAAGTAGTTAATGACCAGAACATTTTTTTAGTTATTGCCTCCTTGCGTTTTTCAATGACCCAGTTGTATGAGGCCCCATTTTATTCGAGACAAGTTGTACTTTATGGGGGAATAGTTTAAGTTCAATTATAAATAATTGCAGATTTTTTTTTTTTTTATTTATATATATATTTTTTTTTTACACCATTCACATTTCACACTTAACAACTTTTTAGATTAATTCTACAGGTTGTTACGGTCGTGTGGATACCTAATATGTGTAGATTTTTTTTGTGTGTGTAATTTATGCACAATTATTTTTTATTAAATATTTTTATTTTTTATTTTTTATTTTTACACTTTTTCAGTTTTTTTTCCCTTTCTTTTAAATCCCCTGAAGGAAGAACTGTTTTACTTTTTTTTTTTTTTTTTACACTTGGTAATGTATTAGCATATATGAATATGCTAATACATGATAATCTGTGTCAGTCTGACACAGGCAGTGATCAGGACAGCACACAGTCTGTCCTGGTCACTTGCTTGATTCACAGACAGCTCTGGGGCTACTCTCGGTCCCCAGGGCTAACTGTGCAGCCGTACCCCGGGCTCTGTCGGGTCACTGGGCGCTCCGATCACCCGACAGAGCAGAGGAAGCCCTTTTATTGCGCTGCGGTGACGATCCGTCGCAATCAAAGGGTTAAAGTACCAGGGTGCGGTGGTTCCCCCACTTCCCGATGTTCGCCGGAGCTGCACTGGGTTCAGGGCTGTTCATTATAGCCCCGATCCCAGAGCAGCTGCGGCGCCCGGGCGCCGCAAACTCCGATGTCTGCAGCGACATCTTAAGACGTCGCTGCAGACGAAAGACCTGCACCAGCCGACATCTAAAGTCGGCGGGCGGTCGTTAAGGAGTTAATGTTAATCATGTTGTTCTCCCCTACCCTCCTCTCCTTTTGTGTCTATGTGCCCACTCTGGAGTGTACTCAGAATTGCTTGAACAAGGACAAGACAGAGGACTTCGCTGCTCACTGGGACGGCGGACCCTCGATATTCGAGAGGTTATCCTGTTCAGTGCCCTGGCTGACTATGGGAATAGGATGAGTACTTAAACCACTACTGCACCCACACATGATCTCTATCCCTCATCTATCAAAATAATAAGTTGTAATGTCGCAGGCCTAAATTCCCTAGTTAAACGTAAACGTAAACCTAAGTATTGACCCACCTAAAGAGAATGAAACCACAAATTGTCTTCCTCCAGGAGACGCACTGGGTAAGTGCACTGTAACCGTCACCTTGGCTGGGTGACGGTTACAGTGCACCGTACTGTAACTAAAAAAGCAGAGGCGTCGCAATACTATTTCACGCCAACCTTTCTCCCTCGGTTCATGAAACCTATGCTGACCCTGGAGGAAGATAAATTTTTATAGATGTCACAATACATGACCGCAGGTACTCGCTTTTAAACATATATGCTAACGCAGATTATTACTCACACCTATTCAACTTCGTGGCAGGCAAAACCCTTCACAATTTGATTGTTGGTGGCGACTTTAATGTGGCTTTGCAACCCTCCCTAGACCGCACTTCCCGGACAGAGTTTGAACATGGCACCACCCCCATTATTTTAAATCTTATAGATCACCTTTCTCTATGTGATCCCTGGCGGCTCCTCAATTCATCATCGCGGGAATACACCTTATTCGGCAGTCCATAATAGCCACTCGAGAATTGACTATTTTCTGCTAGCAGCTCATGTTTTCCCATGGGTGCAGGCAGCAGAAATCAGTAACATAATAGTATCAGACCACGCCCCAGTTAGCATCACCCTCTCCACCCGGACAGGTTTCCATGGGACCCATAAATGGCGCTTTCCCAGCTACTTAACAGAGTCGGAAGACTGTACACAATACTTAGTGACTCAGTGGCAACACTACTTGGACGACAATGCCCAACACATTTCGGACCCCTCCCTCTTTTAGATGGCATCCAAGGCAGTGCTGCGGTGACATATCATATCTTATCTAAGACACAAAAATAGGGAAAGCAAGAAAAAATTCAATACAATAAATGACGATCTCACGACGGCACATAGAACATACATTGCTTCTGCCACGACTGAAAACAAGGAGTGGTACCTTACCACAAAATCCCTCATGGACACATACAAGCAAGGGCAGGCAAAGTGGGGAATAGAGGCGGTGAAAAAAAAATCCTACCAAGGGAACAGGGGGGGCTTTCTATTGTTAAAAAACCTTTTAAATTTAAAAGGCCCGCAAATTGCAAAGTTTATATCTCCCAAAACCCTAACCCAAAAACTGGCCTTACAACTAATAACTCCCAAGAGATGCAACCCCATCTTCACAAAACATTTTGAGGAGTTCTATACACCCCCAAAAACTAAATTTTTTCCAAAAAACCTTTAGCCCCTTCTTACAAGGACTGCGGCTACCGAAATTCAACTTTTGGTTTCAGAGACCAAGGGGATTTCGGATTTCCCCGGAAAATTTAAAGTGCGCCCCTTTTTTCCGACCAAAAAAACACCGGGGCCGGATGGCCTTCCCGGGGGAAAAAAATTTGGAAAATTACTGAAAAGGGAAAATGGACCCCAAGCTTTCAAAAAAAATAAGGGGCCCACCCCCTTTTTTGGTTTCATTGGGTTATTTTTTTTTTTTAAACCCGGGCCCGTTTGGTTTTGGCCCCCCAAAAAAAAAATTTTTTAAAGGATTATATTTTTTTAAAAAAAAAAAATTGCCCCAAAGACCAACCCTTTACCTAACCAAATTTTTTGGTTTAAACCCCAAGAACAGCTCCCATTCATTCCTTAAAATTTTAGAAGGAAAACTCCAAAAAGGGGCACTCCAAAATAGGCAAAATTTTCGGGAAAAAAGTTGAAAACTCCCTTTTAACACCCGGGGAACAGAACCCCAGCCAAAACAATGCTTGGGTGGGTCTTAAAGCGGAGAAACCCTTTTTTGGATTCGGTTTCAGGGCCCAAATCCCCAAAACATGTCCTAAACTTTAGGGGTTTTTGGGGAATCGATTCCCCCCCTTTTTTCATCTAAATAAATTTCCAATTTCAGCCCCTCCTAAACACGCAACAATCTCCCCCCAATGCCCATTACAATATAAAGAGGTACGAGGCAGGGATGCGCCCTATCCACTATCCTCTTTAACCTCTCAATTGACCCTTTATTGCAACATTGGGGGAAGGGGTCCCCCTTTTTGGGGGTAAAAAATTTTAGGAAATGACAAATTAAGATCCCCCGCATTTAGGGAAAGATGCCCTACCAAGAGGGATTGCTTCTGCGCGGGGATCAAAAGGGGTTAAAGAAAAAGGGGTTTTAAGTGAGTATTCTGACGTGGGGAGTTTTGTCTGTTTTTTTTTCTTTGTGTCTTTTTTTTTTTAAGTGTTTTTTTGTTTAATTTGTGGGACTTAATTTTGGGGGTTTTAGTTTTGGGGTTTTAAAAGGGAAAAAATTATACAATTTTTTTTTTTTTTTTTGGCAAACTTTTTTTTCCCAAAAAAAGTTCCATTGTTTGACAATCCCTGTCCGTGCCAACGGTGCAATTTTATCCCCACCCTTGAGCAACATTTTTGAGGGGGAATACTGCTTTTGCAAGTTTGGGTGCACACTGCACTTTTAGAAGCCCGGATCCTGGATCAAAAATAAAGCAAGGGGGGGACACTGAGATCCATTCCCAAACTTGGAAGGGGATTTTTATTTGCTAAAACTGATAAAATTCACCGCAGGTGTAGATCCCGAGGGGGGGGTGGTACATGGAGGGCAGGAAACTTTGGGGAAAACTCCGGTAACAGTTAGAAAAAAGGGGAAAGGGGGAAAAAGAGTGCGGGGAGGCTTTTTCTGATTTTGGTCCCCCCAAACAAAATTTGCAAGATTGGGGGGGAAGGGGGGGGGGATGTCCACCAAGAAATAGCACTCCCTTGCAGCAAGAAAAATACCCCCTTTTCCTGCCCAGTAAGATTGGAAATAGGGGGGTACGGGGCGGGCTAAAAAGGGTGCTAGTGGGTTGGGGGGACTCCTTTAAATTAGGGTAACAGACAGGAATCCCCAAAAGCCCCGGGATCGTCAAACCGTATGTTTTTACGCTGGGGCCCCGGTTCAAACAACGCGGATGGGTAAACAGTTTTGCGGGGTGGGGGGGTTTGAAAACCCCAGCTGTCAGGGTCCCAAATGGAAACAATGAAAAATTTTAGAGGTAGGGGGGATTTGCCCTTTTAAAATGATTTCAGGGACTTTAGGAAAAAAGTTTAAAGGGGCAAGGATTTTCCGGGGAAAATATTTTCGGGAAATATTACCGTTTTCCAGGGGCCACACGAGAGGCAAAAGGGAATTTAGGGGGAAAATTTAAGTGGCTCAAAAATTTTTTAGGGGAAAAAAGGGTTTTGGGGTTTCTGAAGAACGGGGCGACTTCTGTTTTTGGCTACGGGCTCAGTTTAGGGAGGGGCTCCCACCTAAATGAGGGGGGTGCAAGGGGGGCGTTTTGGGGGGACAAAAGGGCCCCCCCCCCCTGGGAAAGCTGGAGGAATTTTTAAATTTAATTTGGGGGGGGGGAAAACTACAAATTTTGGCGTGAAGATAGTGAAGATAGAGAGCGGGGGAATTTTAGTAATAAATCGGGGGTTGGGTTTGGGGAGGGAGGGGGGGGTTTTAGAAATAGATAAAAAGATCAGGGAAAAAAGGAATAAAAACTGGAAAATTCTCTAAATTGCAGGGCTGCCAAATTCCGGGGGAGTCTGACCACAAAAAAAAATGAACTAGAAGTTTTAAATTTTGGCAGAAAGAAAAATATGCATAGTGGGGGTAACTGAACATGGCTGGACGAGAGCTTTCGAACTGGGGCGGGTTTAAATTGCAGGGGTTTTTGTCCCTTTTTTTTTGAATGACCGTAAAAAAACCGGGGAAGGGGGGGGGTGTTTGGTCCCCCTATGTAAAAACCTGTTTTGAAGCCAACACTGCGGGGAAAATATAGGTAAAGGGGAAATGAACAAAGGGGAAAACCCCTATGGGTAAAAAAACTGGGGGAAGTAACAGTAAAAAATTTAAATTTAATAGGGGGGTGCTATAGGCCCCCCAAATAAAAGAAAACCCCTTAGAAAATTTTTTGTTCCTCCGGGCAAAAGAAAAGCATCTAATCAAATGGGTTTTTTATTTTTGGGCGAACCCTTAAATACCCAGACATAAAATGGGAAACTGAAAACCCGTAGCCTTTTAAAAAAGGAAACAGGTTTTTTTGTATTAAAAAAGATAATTACCTTCCCAAATGGTGCAGGAAAACCCACTAGAGGAAAGGCCCCTTTTTAGATTTAATTTTTAAATTAAAAAAAAAGGCCCCGGGCAAGAAACAAAAAGGGTTTGGTTTAGGGTCCCCTAAGGGGAAAAGGGGATTTAAAATAAAAATAAAATTTCCAAAATTTTCCATAATAGAGCTCTTTGTTCTTGGAGCCACAAAAAACACTGAAATTTTATGAAGGTAAAATTTTCCCTGCTTTTTGAGAGGCAATAAAATGTATTACTTTGGGCAAGGGGTTTAAAATGAGCAGAACAAAAAAAAAATGGGAGATTTTTTAAAAACACTTTTTTGGGGCCCCGTGAGAGGTTTCATCCAAAATGGGAAAAAATAAATTTGAAAAAGGGAAAAAAACCCAAAAAGGGGCAAAGAGGGTGTTTAAAAAGGGGCAATAAAAAAAAAAAAGAAAGCGTTTCAGCTTTCTAAAACAGGGGGCTTTAAAAAGGCGCTAAAGGGAAAATATAGGGGGAAAAAAAAAATAAAATGTGTAAAAATAAAGATTTAAAAGGGAGCAAAGCTGGGGGACAAAAAAAACACATTTGCAATAGAAAAAATTAAAAACTAACCCCAAAAAAATTTTTTTAAATAAAAATATAAGTAAAATTTAAAAAAAAAAATGTTGGCCCCTTTAAAAAAAAACTGAGGGGGAGGGGCAGTAGAGGGCGGGTAGGGGAAAAAACAAACCCATTAAACAAAATTTTTTCTCCACTGAAATTTTTTCCGGGGGGATGAGCTTCCGTTGAAAAGAGGGGTGAGGTAAAATCCAACTTTTAAAAATTTCTGGTTAAGCCAGGGGAAAAAGGGGCAGCTCCGCCTTAGGAAAAATTAAAATAGACAAAACCCCCGGCCCGACGGAATACACCCAATGTCCTAAGGGGGGTTAAAAAGAATCATAGATAGGCCCCTATTTTAATAATTTTTGGACTGTTCTAATAAAAAGGGGTATTTTCCCAAAAGGATTGGGGCCCTAGCAAATGTTTGGGGCCAATTTTTCAAAAAGGGGGCAAAAAATGATCCAGGGAAAAAAGGCCGGGAAGCTTAACCTCTGTTGTATAAAATTTTGAAGGTTTTTTTCAGAATTATTTTCCCGGGGTTATTCACTGAAAATAAATGTTTACCCCCTTCAGCAAGGGGTTTTTTTGAAGGAATTGGGGCCCCGCAAAACCTAATCTCTCAGCTTTTATAAAGTCAGTGGGTAGACTGGATCGGGTGAGGCCCCTGGAAGTCAAATACAGATTTTTTTAAAAGGGATTTTGGGTACGGGGCCCCATAAAAGGTTGGTAAAAAAAATGAGAAAGCTTGGACCCGGGAAAATTGTGGAAATGGGGGAGGCAAAAATGCCATGATAGGGGAAAAAAAAGGGGATAATTTAAATACAACTTTAGGACTGGACGCTTTACTATGGGAAAACCCCAAGGGGTCAGTATTTTGGGGCCCCAAACCCTTTTTAACATTTTTATTAATTTATCTTACACAGGGATACCCCGTAGAAAATCCCATTTTTTGCCGACCCATACTAAGCTCTGTAAGGGAATCAAACACAATAGAGGATAATGGTTATTACCCAAAGGGGTTGGATAAATTGGGGGGCCTGGGCAGGGAAAAGGCAATGAGGTTTTTAAAACAAAATAATGCAAGGTTATGCACATGGGGGGGAAAAAAACCAAATTTCATTTTTTAAATGTTTAAATGGAAAAAAAACTGGGGAAAAGTGACATTTGGGGAAGGGCTTTTGGGAATCCCCAGGGAAAATAAACTTAACTGTAGCAGCCAAGTCGGAAACAATGCCCAAGGGGGGAAAAGGAGCATGGGGGGATTAAAAGGGGGCATATGGGAGAAAGCCCCAAAGTTGGGAACATTATTCTCCCATTTTTACAAGTCATTGGGTTTAAACCCCACATGGGAATATTGTGGTTTCAGTTTTTTGGGGGACCAGTGACAGGGAAAAACCAATTTTTAAAAGCTTGAACAGGGCAAAGGGGGGAAAACCCAAAAAAAAAAAAGGGGCTGGGGGGGACCCACAGTACCCCAAAAGATTTGCAAGATTTGGGGTTTTTTAATGTTCCCCAAAATCTTTTTTCTTTTTCCCAATAGGGAAGCGCCAACCCAAATTTTAAGTGAACAAGTGGTGAACCCTTTTTCCCAAAATTTTTTGAGAAAAATCTTTTTGATTTTTTTCGGCTTGACGGGTTTTTCCTAAGACCTTTGGGAAATATATTATTAGTGGGGGGTAATGTTTTTAGGGGTTTCCACCCCCACCAGAAACCAAACCCGTTCCCCAAAAAGTCTTTGTTTAAATTTCCCAAAAAAATGGAATTTAAAATTGGAAAAAAACGGTATTGTATTAATTTTTTTTTGTCGAGAATAAATTCCTTTTTGAAATCAATGCCCCTTGTTTTTGGGACAGGACCTTGAAAAAAAAAAAAAAAAAAAGGGCCCCTTTCCATACCGGGAAAAAAAATACAACTGGAAAAGAATAATCCCCAAGAAATGTGTTTTCCCATATATAACCTCCCAAGCCAATAATGCACACAAACCCTTATAGGGAAAAAAAGGCTTTTTAAAAACTTAACTTTTTAATTAAAATAGTGTTAAAAAAGGGGAAAATTTTTAACGCCCCCCTAAAATTTAAAACCCAAAGGAAAAAAAAAAACAAAAAAAAAAAAAAGAAAAATAGTCTTGAGAGTGGAGGCTCACCCATTTAAAAAGAAAGGGGCATAAACCTTATTTAAACCCTGAAAAGAAACCCCAAATAAAGGCAAAGAACTTTTGAGCCCTACCTAGACCAAAAAAGGGGAAAAACTCCCAATAAGGGCGGTTTCCCGGCAAGACCTTAAACCCCGCAAACACGGGCCCTGTCAATAAAAACCCAAAAGGGCCCTTCCCAACATGTTTCGATTTTCCCCAAAATTGCATCAGGGGTTATATAGTGGATTTAGACCAACAGGGGAAAAGAGGCGTGAAAATTTGTCAAAAACCCCCGGGAAAAAAAAAAAACCCCCAAAAATCACAAAAAAAGAGACAAAAGAGCCCTCATTTTCATTGGGAAAAATATACTCACAGTTACCCCGATTTTCTTTAAAGAAAAGCTTGCCAAAAGAGAGCAAGCGTAAAATAAGAGGCGGGGTTTTAGGGATCTAAATATAAAAAAAAGAGTTCCCTTTTTAGGAAAGGAAAGGAATAGAAATTACAACATCCACAAGTTTCTAGCACCTCAAAAAAACTCACCAAATGGAAAACCCAATGTGGTTTTTTTTTTTTTTTTTTTTTTTTTTTTTTTTTTTTTTTTTTTTTTTTTTTTTTTTTTTTTTAACCCCCTTTCTTTTTCTGGAAAAGGTTTCTCGGAAATGGTGCGTCTCTCACCCTGTGGGGGTTTTCCAAACAGTGGCCCCCATTTTGGTGAGACGCCCAGTTGAGGGCGGTTTTTAACCTTAAGAGGGGGGCGCGCTTTGGCGCCTAAGTGAGCACAGGGCAGCCGTCCCGTGAAGCCGTGCCCGGGGCTAAGATCGTCCTTGGGAACGGGGCCCGGGGGGTGCGCGGAGACACATACTTGGGCGCGTTAGATGTGCGGCCCCGGGGCAGCCCCTGATTTCAATAAAACACTCAGCTCGTCATTAAACAGAGCGGGATTTTTTGGGAAGGGAAAAGGGGGAAAATAAAAATTTAAAAGAGCCAAAAACCATAGAGGAAAGATACAGAGACCAATACAACCCTGTGTTTTTAAATTTTTTATATAAAGAGGTTTTGGTAATGACCCGGAAAAAATTTCTGGAAAGAAACAATATTTTTTCTTTGAAGTTTAAATTGTTTCATGGGAAACCCTTTCACAGAAAAAAAGCTGGGAAAAACCCAGATTATTCATTTCCCAAAACCCGGGGGGAGAGGGTCGATTTAGATTTAAAAAAACCAAAAAAATCTCCCTTTGGAGGACTGCGGTCCCAAAGGTTTTCCACGTCTGACAGAAAAGAGGATGCGGGCAAACCGCACCAACGTAGGCAGTTTATGTCACCCTCATGTTCCATTCTAACTGCCGTGACCCGAAGTGTCCCTTGCATGGCGAATGTCGCCCAAATTTCTTCCCCCCTAAACCCACGTCGGGTTCTCAAAGGTCTTCCAAGTATTGTAGGCCCCCATTTACACTTTTTCAAGTAAATGATGTGTCAAAATTTTAAAAGTTGATAAAATGGTTGTCTCAAAATTTCTCTTTTTGTGTTTGTCTGAAAAAAGTTTCAGTCTGGAACATAATTTGGGCGGAAAAGGGGCAGCCCCCACAGCGGAAGGAGGGCCCTTGGGCCTTTCGTAGCCCAAAATCTCATTTCCTTTGGGGTGGGTTGTAATGGGGCACTACAAAGAGATCGCGGAAAAATTTTTACCCCGTCTTTTATGTGGTTTAAAGGGGAGGGGGCCTATAAGGTCCCTTAAACCGGGGTCCCCCATTTAGAAAATGCCCAAAGGCGGGTTTAGAGTTCACCGGGTGGGGGAGCTGCCCCTTTTCCAAAAGTGCCTATTAGGGGGGATGAAAGATTCGTGGAATAATTCTGAGGATATCCGTTTAAGAAGTTTCCCTTGTTCACTGGCCCAAAGCTTTTTTTTATGCTTGTTTTCAAAAGGGGGTAAGTCAGGGGGAACCTTTTTTCCCCCAAAACCTTTTTTATTTTCACGCCAAAAGGGGAGTGGGGAAAAATATTTTTTTATCCAACAAAAAAAAAAAAGCGCGGGGTGGCATTTCCCCCTATTTTTCTTGAGGATGTCAGGGCTATTAAATTTTTTTGTAGAATGATCTAAGGGAAAAGGGATTTTACGGACCTCAAAAGTAGGGGCACAAAAATCCACCCACCCCGTGGTTTTATCCTGTGGGTTTAAGTGTTCCTTTATTTATTATTAAAAAAATCTAACCCCAAAATTTAAGGGCCAAAACTAAGTCCCAAACTCTCAAAAACCCAACATCAGGCTTTAATGAATTTAAAAAAAAAGGGAGGGGTCTTTGTATAAAAAACCCTCTGACAAGGGTGGGAATGTCGCATCCCTCAATCACAAAAACAATACCTGACATGTTTTTTATTAAAATCTTGTCTGATTGTTTTCCGCTATACCAAAAAAAACCCTTTTATTCCCAACCAAATTTCCCTTTTAGGGGAATTTAAAAAACTTTTCTGGCTTTTAAGGGGAAAAGGGAAAATTTTAACTAATTTACAAACATTATAAGAAATTTTTAAAACACTAAGTTTCCCCCCCGGTGGGGCCCCCTTTTTTGCTTTCCTTTAAAGGGACATTTAAAAGGGGGAAATCCCCCTGAAGGGACGCCCCAAAGTCTCAGGGAAAAAATACCCTATGTTTAAAAAAAATGGGGGTTTACGTAAATTGGGTCATATTCTAGCACCATTTGTTGAATCTTGCCCCTTTCCAAAATCAGGGGCACCACAGACTTACTCAAAACGTCTGGATGGCCTATCTTAGACCTGAGACCCATTGGTGGGGTATCGATGGGAATTTTTTTAAATACGTCCATTCCACCCCGTCGGGGTTTTTAGAGGCAGTTAAAATTTTTGTCATCAAGGGTAGGCAATTCACAGCACAATTCTTTCGTCATCAAAAGTTTTTTGGATTTTTGTTTGACAAAAATTATTTTTTGTTTGACGGGGGGGGTTTCCACCAGCAGAGAGGTCCGCCATGGGCAGTGCTTGTGCCTGGCCTATGCCAATCAAAATTTCGGTGGGGGGAGGGTCCACCGTTTTCGGGGATAACCCACCCCCTTTTTTCTGACAGGATTCCCTTGGCTCAGTTATTGCTATTCTAATTAAGTGGAACGGCACAAGGGATGAATTTGTTACCATGATAGAACATCTCAACATCAATACATTCAATCTAAGATTCACCTTTGAATTTGGGGGTGACACTTTGCCCTTTCTGGACTTAATGATTTTCAAAAAACAGACTGGAGAGTTGGAGACGGAGATTTATCGGAAACCTACTGCCACCAACTCTCTATTGCGATGGGAAAGTAACCATCCCACTCCCCTTAAAAGGGGCATACCAAGAGGTCAATACTTACGTTTAAGACGTAACTGCTCACAGCTAGGGGACTTTAAGCGACAGGCAGGTATTCTGAGACTAAGATTCTTGGAGAAGGTTACCCTGACTTCATCTTGAGACAAGCATACAAAAAAGCATTGGCCAGTGAACGAACGGAACTTCTTAAAACGAGATAGCCTCAGAAGGATTCCACGGAATCTGTCATACGCCTAATAGGCACATTTGACAAGGCAGCTCCTTCCATCCGTGAATCTCTCAACCGCCATTGGCATGTCCTCATGATGGATCCGGACTTAAGGGACCACCTAGGCACCTACCTCTCGATCACATATAGACGTGGTAAAAACCTCCGCGATCTCCTAGTATGTAGTCATTACACCTCCCCAAGGAATGAGACTTGGCTACGAAGGCCGAATGGCTCCTTCCGCTGTGGGGGCTGCTCTATCTGTCCATATATGATCCAGACTGCAACATTTTCAGACAAACACAATAAGAGAAATTTTGAGATCAACCACTTTATCAACTGTAAAATGACACATCATTTACATGATAAAGTGTAAATGTGGCCTACAATACATAGGCAAGACCTCTAGAGAACTCCGACGTCGAATAGGCGAGCATTTGGGCGACATTCGCCATGCAAGGGACACTTCGGTGTCACGGCATGTTAGAATGGAACATGATGGTGACATAAACTGCCTACGTTGGTGCGGCATTGACCGCATCCTCTTTTCTGTCAGACGTGGTAACATTGACCAGCAGCTACTCCAGAGGGAGAGTTTCTGGATATTTACTCTAAATACGACCTCTCCCTCCGGTTTGAATGAACATCTAGATTTCAGCTGTTTTCTGTAGTACGGTTCATGAAACAATTTAAACTTCATAGAGAAATATTGATTCTTTCCAGCCTATTTTCTGGTATTACCAAACACTCTTTATATACAATTTAACACATGTTGTATTGGTCTCTGTATCTTTCCTCTATGAGTCTTTGCTCATTTAATTTATTTCACCTTTTCTTGCCAAAATACCGCTCTGTTCTATGGACGAGCTGAGTGTTTCTCATTGTACTCAGCGCTGCCCCTGGGCCGACACATCTCAACGCGTCATGTATGTGTCTCCGCGCATGCGCCGCCGTTGCCATGGACGCATCTTAGTCCCGGCACTGCATCACAGACGCGCTGTCTGTGACGTCACTTAGGCGCCACAGCGCGCGCCTCTTAAGGTTACAAACCGCGCTCTCTCGGCGTCTCACCTAATCCGGCCACTGCTGGAACACCCGCACAGGGTGAGAGACGCATCACTTCTGAGTACCTTCAGAATAAGTAAGTAAGCCACATTAGGTTTTCCATTTGGTGAGTTTTGAGGTGCTAGCACTTGTGGATGTTGTAATTTCTATTCCTCTTTCCTAATATTGGACTCTTTTGTTTATATTTAGATGCCTGAACCCCGCCTCTTACTTACGCTTGCTCTCTTTGGCAAGCATACATTAAGCAATCTGGGTAACTGTGAGTATATATATCCAGATGCATGAGGCGCTCTTTTGTCTCTTTGTAGTGACTTTTGGGGCTTTAGTGAGAGTTTGACTATATCACAGCCTCTTTTCTCCCTGTTGGTCTCAATCATCTATATCATCCCCTGATGCGATTTTGGAGAATCGAAACATGTTGGGAAGGGACCTTTAGGTTTTATTGACAGGGGGCAGTGTTTTGCAGGGTCAGGCTCCTGCCAGGACCGCCCTTATTGGGGCGATTTTCCTGTTTTGGTCTAGGCTAGGGCTCTATAGTTCTTGCTTACTAGGGTCTTTTCAGGGATTAATAAGTGCTATGTCCCTTTCTTATTCATGTGGTGAGCCTCCATCTCTCAAGACTAGTTCTTGTTGTTGTCATTGTTATTTTTAGAGGGCGTTACAAATATCATTTTTACACGTATTTATTAAAAGTTAAGTTTTATAAGCCTTGTTTCCTCTATAGGGTTTGTTTGCTCCTCCTTTGTCAACACCGCACTCATGAAGGGATTAACTTCCCACAAATCCACAAGTACAACCTGGCAGCCCAACTACGGGTGGTGGGCGACTGGCTGACATATTCTTCGTTCTAAGCAGATACCCCCTTGGATGCCCAGTTCACGCCAGATATCTCATGAATGAACCTTCTGCCTTTAAAATACTCAGAACTACCTGACCCTGTGAAACAAAACCCGCTCATAATGTCCGCCTGGCGCGCATCAACAAAATCGAGGCATATACTACCCCTCAACCCAAATCATTCGCTCCTCCTATCATTCACAAATAACCCACATTTCCAAGAGTGAAGGTCCCATAGTCAATTTGGGAGATGGCATTTGGCGGGGGTCCGACATATCACTTCATTGGTGGACATTCAGTGAAGCAAAATTCAAATATGAGGGACTGTCAGGGAACCCATTTTACTATCTGCAAGCCTGCAGCTATATACACAAATCTTGAAACAAATTGGCAAGAAGGAGTGGACGGACATTTTCCTCCATATTATGAGCCATTCACAGAGCTCCAAAAACTTAATCACGCATTTCTACCACCTTTTGCGTTCCCCAGTAGATTACTCTGCTAAACCCACTGGATTGAGCAATTGGACAAAGGACTTGCCTTTCATTACCCCAGAGGATATCACACTGTCCTTACGACAAGCGGCAAAATACCTCCCAGCTCTGACATACTGGGAAATGGCTTTCAATATAGCTCACAGAGCATATACATCACCAAAATGAGGGTTTGCGAGGGGTAATCCGGCGACCCATGCCTGTCCAAAATGTGGCAGTCCGGGACTTCCAGGGGAGGGGCGTCAAGAGCGGCCGCATTTTATGACTGCTCCTGCTTGACTCTGGCCAGCGAGACAATATCTTTACCATCCTGCCTTTGTTTCTCCCCAAAACGCGAGTCTGTGGTCCGGGAAGAATGCTGGAGTGCAGAGGCAGCACACGTTTCGACTTCCCTGAAGTCCCACGGTAGTTAAGACTACCACCAGCTCCGGGATCGTGGGCCCGCCTTGCGGACAGCGGCCTGTCAAGAGACTCCAGCGTACTACGCCACAAGTTATCCCGAGGAATAGTGCTGAGGAGAGGGGTGGACGACTCACCTGCGGACAGCGACGCGTCCTCTGAACCCCGGGAGCTGCTGAAACCTGAGGAGGAGGAAAACTAAAAAGCCACCGAAAACTCCCGCCACAACGAGTTGCCGGACACCATCTTGAGAGGGCGGGCTATGCAGACGGATCGGGTAGCGGTGGACGGCGCGGACCCTGTACTGCGGACAGCGGCAGTTGGAGGTGGATTGCGGCAGTTGGAGCCAGGCTGGGAGAGGCGTGCTGCGAGCCCCCCGTGAGAGTCCTGCCGGCAGATCGCAAGCTGAAGAGCCGGCGTACGAGCATCGGACCCATTGCCCGCGGTGCGGTGAGTCACAGCAGAGGTCGGCTGACTTTAGGCACCTCAAGGGGTCGCGGCAAGTGACTGCCACGCATCCAGAACTCAACCCCGGACGCCCGAGGCTGGGGAGAGTTACCGCCTCTCCAGTTCTGAGACCCGGTGGAGCTGCTGCAGCGCTCCACCCTCGTCCCCCCCCCCCCGTGTGTCAGATCATACTGACGGATGGTTTGCAGGCTTCTGGGGGTCTATGACTTCTGCTATTTATATTACACGGTCCAACTGTAGGGCTGCTCATCCCCTGGCTCAAGGGCTCCCATCACCCTTCGTGGCAGTTGCTGCGAAGCTGCCCTTCACTACATCGGGCCGGTGGACTCCGTACCCTGGATAGGGCACTAGCGATGAGGAGTACGGTTACAAGCACTACGGTACTACACCCTCCTTAGCCAGTAAAGTAGCATGGCCCCTCACTGCTGGGCCCGGAGCCCTGAGCATACCGACGCAACAACCGCTTCATTGCCAATTACAAGTGGTCAGCTATTCCTTCCCTGAGCCGCTCCAGAGAGTCCTCTAACTGAAATAGGGACTGCTATACCCCAGTGTCGACGGATTCTCACTCCTCACCGAAGCCCTCCTCTCCCCCAACAGGAGTTAACACCGGAAACTACCTGACTTAAGAAAAAAAAAAAAAGGGGAAAAAAAGGGGATAAAGGGAAAATCCACCTGGAACTGTATGTAGATATATATATATTATATAATATATATATTATATATATATATATATTATTATATATATATCTTATATATAGATATATATATATATATATATATATATATTTATATATATATATATATATAGTGAGCTTACCTGCTGACCTTATATACCGCCGGGAAAACCCGGAGTGGAGCCATGGGGAGTAAGCACCCACCCTGCTCTATGCTTACTCCCAATGAAAGGCCGACCCGGGAGGGAATGGCTGGTAGCTATACTAACAGACAACTTAAATGTATGTCGACAGTCTGTACTGCCGACACCTATTTAACAATGGCCTTTCACTCCACCAAGGCTCCTTACTTGGTGGCATGTATCTTGCTCTCTCCAGGCATACGCCCAGAACCTGGCTGGGTATATACACTCCATTGTAGACCTTCCCAGCTGCGGAGTTAAATATCCCCCCCCCCCCGCTCTGCTCAGACCGGGGGGGCGGAGCACGTTGTGCCATAAAATGGTGCACCCGTGACCATGCATCAGCGTTGGCCTGTTGTGACCCGGGGCGATGTTCGACCAGAGAATATTTAAAGTCCTGTAGAGCCAGGAACCACCGGGTCACCCTTGCGTTTTTCCCTTTGTTCTGTGCCATCCACTTTAAAGGGGAATGGTCTGTGATTACTTTAAAGGGTCTACCTATCAAGTAGTAAAGCAGCGACTCGATAGTCCACTTAATGGCCAGGTATTCTCTCTCCACTATGGCGTAGTTTTTCTCCGCCGCTGACAGCTTCCTGCTGAGGTAAACTATCGGGTGTTCTTCACCCTCAACCAGTTGTGATAGGACCGCCCCCAAGCCTACCTCAGAAGCGTCTACCTGAACAATAAATTCTTTCTGAAAGTTTGGGGCCAGGAGCACGGGTCTCTTGCAGAGTACCTCCTTTAGCCTTTGTAAGGCTTGTTCAGCCTCCTGGTTCCACTTGACCAAAGTGGACTTTGTCCCTTTTGTGAGGTCCGTCAGCGGGGCTGCTATGGAGGCAAAGTTGGGCACGAACCTCCTATAGTACCCTGCGATACCTAAGAAGGCCCGGACCTGCTTCTTGGAGATCGGTTGAGGCCAATTTCTAATTGCCTCCAGTTTGTCCATTTGGGGCTTGATGACTCCCCTCCCAATGTCGTACCCTAGATAGCAGGCCTCCTCTAGCCCTATGGCACACTTGTTAGGGTTGGCGGTCAGACCTGCTTCCCTTATGGCGTTTAAGACAGCTTGCACTCTGGTAAGGTGGGACTCCCAATCCGTGCTAAAGACCACCACGTCATCCAAATATGCTGCATATTTTCTATGGGGCTGTAGGATGACGTCCATCATCCTCTGGAATGTGGCCGGAGCCCCATGTAGGCCAAAGGGAAGGACCACGTAGTGAAAGTGGCCATCTGGGGTGGAAAAGGCCGTTTTCTCCCTGGCCTCTTTTGTGAGGGGGACCTGCCAATAGCCCTTGGTCAGGTCTAACGTACTAATGTACCTCGCGGGTCCTAACCTTTCAACCAATTCATCGACCCGGGGCATCGGGTAGGCATCAAATTTTGAGAGTTCGTTTAGCTTACGAAAATCGTTGCAGAAACGTAAGCTGCCATCGGGTTTGGGTATGAGCACTATGGGGCTCGACCACCCGCTTTGGGATTTTTCTATGACCCCAAGCTCCAGCATCTTTTTAACCTCCTCGGCAATTGCTTGCCTCTGGGCTTCAGGGACCCTATATGGCCTCAAACGTACCTTCTGGCCGGGTTCTGTGATGATGTCATGTTCAATGACCTTCGTGCGACCTGGCAGATCTGAAAAGACCTGCCGGTTCCTTTGTAGGAACTCCCTGGTTTCCTGCCGCTGTGATTCTGACAGGGACTCGGAGATACGGACGGGTGGTAACTCTCCGTTTGGGGCACCCCCCTATGCTCTCTTACCGCCGTAAAGCTTTTCCAGGGCTTGATTAGGTTGATGTGATATATTTGATAAGGTTTCCTTCTACCAGGCTGGAACACCTTATAGTTGACCTCACTGACCCGCTCTTTGATCTCATAGGGGCCCTGCCACTTTGCCAGAAACCTGCTTTCAACCGTGGGGACAAGTACTAGCACCCGATCGCCGGGCTGGAACACTCTGACCCTTGCGGACCTGTTATATACCCTTGCCTGGGTTTCTTGGGCCCGCTGTAGGTTCTCATGCACTATTGGCAGGACTGCTGCGATTCTATCCTGCATCTCGGCAATATGTTCAATCACGCTCCTATATGGGGTATTTTCCTGCTCCCAGGTCTCCTTGGCAATGTCCAGGAGTCCCCGGGGATGTCTACCATAGAGGAGCTCGAAGGGAGAGAACCCTGTGGACGCTTGCGGTACCTCCCGTATAGAGAACATGAGATAGGGTAGTAGGCGGTCCCAGTCTCTCCCATCCTTATCCACCACCTTTTTAAGCATCGACTTTAGGGTCTTATTGAACCTCTCCACCAGACCATCGGTCTGGGGATGATATACCGAGGTACGGAGATGGGTAATATTGAGGAGGCGGCAGAGTTCTTTGGTCACCTTCGACATGAAGGGGGTACCCTGGTCTGTCAGTATCTCCTTCGGGATACCCGTGCGGGTGAACATTTGGAACAACTCCTTGGCAATCCCTTTTGAGGAGGTGTTCCTAAGGGGAATGGCCTCGGGATATCGGGTGGCGTAGTCAAGGACCACTAAGATATGCTGATGTCCTCGGGCTGACTTCGGGAGCGGTCCTACTAGGTCCATGCCGATCCTCTCAAAGGGGACCTCTATTATTGGCAGGGGGATTAGGGGGCTCCGAAAATGGGGCCTAGGGGCATTTATTTGGCACTCTGGGCAAGACTGGCAGAAATCTTCAATTGCCCTATAAATCCCTGGCCAGTAGAAGTTGCGCTCTACCCTCTCCCGGGTCTTCTCCACCCCTAAGTGTCCCCCCAGCACATGGGAGTGGGCTAGCTCCAACACCTGGCGGACATGTGACCTGGGGACCACCAATTGCTCCACCACCTCGGTTGCGGTCTTTTTTACCCGGTATAACATATCATTGTTGACCGCAAAATGAGGGTATACCATATCCTCGCCTGGTCCCTGGGGTTTCCCATCTATCATCTTGACGCTTCTCCAAGCGTATTCTAGGTTTGGGTCCCTTCGTTGCTCCGTACCAAAGTTCCCTCTGGATATGGGCAAGGAGGCGAACTCGAGCTCAGAGGGGTTTTCCTCTGGGTCCCCTGCCAGGACGGACAACGGAAACCCATCGGGCTCTCCGGGCTCCTGTGCGGACACATCACCCTGTACACCATTATACCTTGCACCTCTTTTATTCTCCCACAAATCCCAGAACAAGGGAAAGTCACAGCCTATGACAGCACTGTAGGGTAGGCTCGCCACGACAGCTACCACATGTCGTGCGGCACCGCAGGGAGTCTCTAGGGAGTCTCTAGGGTGAGTCTGGCAGTTGGGTAGTCTCTAGTGTCCCCATGGATACAGACCACCCCTATATGGCGGGATCGGAGTTGTCCTGAGCTCACCAGCTTGGCCTGTACCAGGGTCACCAAGCTCCCGGAGTCCATGAGTGCTTGAATGGAGCGTCCGTTAATTTTGACCGTACACTCCCGCCGGTCACCACTAGTCTCAGCATGTGAGGTATAGGACGACCTGGCAAACAATGACGTACGTAGTGTAACGCCACAGTCCATGGGGTCCCCCTGCGTTGGACATCGTGCGGCGACATGTCCCAGTCCATCACATCGCCCACAGACAATGGGGCCCTGAGCTCTGGGTGAAAGGTCCGATTTAGGGGTGGGCAACCCCCTTTCTCAGCCCACCTTGACCCCCTCCCCTCGGGACCTCTACTCTCCCCTTTTGGGACAGAGAAAGTCTTACCCCGTACTGGCGTAGATGGATGCAGACCCAGGAGAAACTCTTCAGTGGCGCTGTAACGTTCCACCACGGAGACGAGCTCGTCAGACTTTTGGGGTCCGTGTACCCCACACAGCGCTGGATCCTCACCGGTAAGGCACGTACACAGCGATCACAAACAACCCTCTCGATCACCTGGGCAGGTGAAAGACTCTCCGGTTGCAGCCATTTGTGTGAGATGGTAGAGGTCATACATTTGGGATCGCGGTGGCTTTGCTGGATCAAACTTCCAGGTGTGGACTTCTTTGGGCCGCGACCGCCAGAGGTAACCCCAGTCGGGCTAAGATCTCCCCTTTCAGCCTGGTGTAGTCCTTGGCTTTTCCCACCCTCAGATCGAAGTAGGCCTTTTGTGGTTCACCGGTTAGGAAGGGGGCTAGGACGTCAGCCCATTGGTCCACTGGGAGCTGCTCTCTCTCGGCGATCCTCTCGAAGGTTCCGAGGTATGCTTCAATATCATCATCTGGGGTCATCTTTCGCAGGATGTGTATCACCGCTTGACGGGAGGTGGACTGCCCACCTGCTGACACCTCTGGCCTTGCAGTCAGGGCCTGAAGCTGTTGCTGAAGAGCCAGGTTCACCTGTTGCTGCTCTTTCACGGCTGCCTGGTGCGTTTCAATCAACAGGCGATTGGTTTCTGCCTGGGCTCGTACAGTCTCCTCGTGGGCCTTTTGCTGACTTGCCGCCATCAGCTGGAGTTTTGTATTTGACTGAATCAACTGTGTCACCAGCTCGTCCATTTTGGATGTCTCTGCTTGTTGTACAGTTGCTGCTTTAATCCAAGACATATGCTGGGACCACGTTTGCTGTCTGTCTCTAAGAGAAACGTCTCTTTAGAATGCCCTTTGCATACCTCCACCATATGTGAGCTTGCACAGCTCTGGGATCACTCACAAGTCCTTCAGGCATGAGACAGAGGCAGACATCTGGTTCAAACAGTTTCTTGCTTCTGTGTGTTTATTGCACCAGCAGAACAAAAACGTATGGCAATACATGCACAGCAAACATATAAACATAAACAAAACTCCTGCTCGTCTGAGCGCTTACTATACACAGGTGTAGTTCCCTCACTAGCACCTTGGGGTGACGGTGTAGCAGACACTGGCTTCCAGCAGTGTGAATGTCTCCAGCCCAGAAGGTAGACTGGAGATGCAGCCCGCCCAGTCAGCTTACCTGCTGACCTTATATACCGCCGGGGAAACCCGGAGTGGAGCCATGGGGAGTAAGCACCCACCCTGCTCTATGCTTACTCCCAATGAAAGGCCGACCCGGGAATGGCTGGTAGCCATACTAACAGACAACTTATATGTATGTCGACAGTCTGTACTGTCGACACCTGTTTAACAATGGTCTTTCACTCCACCAAGGCTCCTTACCTTGGTGGCATGTATCTTGCTCTCTCCAGGCATACGCCCAGAACCTGGCTGGGATATACACTCCATTGTAGACCTTCCCAGCTGCGGCCTTACAATATATATCAATATATAGATATATCTGTATTAATTATAACCAAGTTTGAAACAACGGGGTACCGTAAAATTGTATTACACTAGTACAATCTCTCCTCTAACTCTTATTCATCTTGGTCTTGTCTCTCTTCTTTTCAACCTCCCATTGATGTAATAACAAAAGAATCCACAAGAGGGTATCATAACCTTACATCTCTTACTTAGGTACAGCTGCAGAGTGTCTACCCAGACCTTCCCACTATAAGACAGGAAGACCTCACAAGACCTCACGGCATCCCTAGTTGAACTGAAGAATCCTATTGCTCTCCTTCCACAAATCTATCGTCTCATCTGTTCACGTCACCTCAGCTTCACACCACAATTTAGTTGAGAGAATCCCACACACCCAAGGCACCACACACTAGACAGAGCCCCACAAGTCCACCCGGGAGGGGGAGGGGGGGGGGGCCGCACTTTAATCACTTCCATCAATCAACAACCACAACATATATCATTCTCTCTCTGGCTTTCACCTAAAGTCGCTGACGCGCAGTCCTCCTCTTCTATCTTTACCTCCCTTCATTTTCCTTCTCACCAGGGAGTAGGGTATTGATACTAGGAAGTTCCTTGTTCATCTTTAGAAAATGTGAACCGTTTGGTTATACTCCCATGTGACCTAAAGGGTGATATTACGCGAGGCCCCATACCTCTGATGGTGGGACTCTTTACGTCTCCTTTTACTCAGGCTCTCTACTCTGATAATACCTCCTCTGTTCTTCAGAGCATGGACAAATTTATATAGAGAACTCCGACACACAGAGTTACCCGCTCATCATTGCCTATTAGTGACCTCAAAGGAAACAGCTCCAGTAACTCCTTCCTCAAATACTAAGCCATCTGCCAAAAAAGGTAAAAATCTCTCAACAGCTATGGCTCCTACCCCATCTCCACAGAAAAATAAGAATCAGACTGAGCCTGTTGTAACATCTGGAATGGAAAACACATCCCCCTCCCCACAGTCTGCAGAAGCTGCAACAACGCTGCAACAACACAGGAGGTGTCCAGGCTTCTACTGCCTATCTTGGATAGGCGTTTTGATCTCATACAGGCCTCGATCAACGCAGCACTGGCGCAGATTTCCACCAATTTCCAAAAAATAGCTGATCATGAGACAAGAACAGCATCAACGGAGGAAGATGTGACCCGCTTAGACATCTTGATTGCCGCACACCAGGCCTCAGTTGCTGCCCTAGACGCGAAACTGGAGGACTTGGAAAACCGAGACCGAAGGAATAACTTGCGCTTCATAGGAGTAGCAGAATCTGTGACGGCTGATAGCCTAGCAAACTTTATCATCAAAGATGTAACCTCTGCTTTGGATTTAGAGATCCCGCAAGACCCTCTTCAAATTGAGAGAGTCCATAGGTTGGGCATTCGCAGGGAGAGAGATACAAGACCGAGAGCGGTAATAGCCGGTTTTCACAACTGGACTGTAAAAGAACTGGTACTAAAAGCATACAGGCAAAAGAGAGAGCTAAAAGTCAGGGGAGAGAGAATTTTGATCTTTCAAGACTTTTCTACACAAGTCTCATTAAAGCGTAAAGCTTTTCACCCAATCTGCAGGTTTCTACATGAAAAAAAATTCAGATTCCAATTACTATATCCACCAAGCTACGCTTTCTTGAAAATGGCCAACAGATTACCTACAACACTCCAGAATCTGCTTCTCGACGCTTTCTCTGGGGAGAGGAGGTGAACTAGACAAGAAGTCATGGGATTTACGACCATTATGGAGGATGTACACTATGATTACAGGAAATTGCCTTCCCAATATCGGGGGCCTCGTATCAGAGTTAAGTTTATAGCCTTTTTTTTCCTTTCTTCTTCTTACCTTTGGTCACAAGGGTTAACTAATTTGCAAATATGTCTTTACACTTGTTGTTCATCAGGTTGAAGGTTGTTGTTGTTGAACTTGCTATCTTTTGTGTTACTAGTAGTTTAAACATATTGGACCAGCACAGTTCGGTTGGCTCCGCCGGGCTGTGGGTGATCCGTCATTCTCTCCCGCCTTTTCTTGAAGACCAGAGCGCTCGCTGGGACGCTCCCGGTCTTCTTCCCAGGAATTTTAATCTATTTAATGTCCCATTGCTTTTAGACCCAGGATGAGTAACTACTATGTTATTGCAGAAGGCGAGGGTTTACCGACTACACAGACATTGACAGTTATATCCTGGAACATGGCAGGTCTTAATACCCCTATCAAAAGACGGAAGGTTCTCCTCCACTTAAAGCGCCTGAAGGCGGATGTCATTTACCTTCAGGAAACCCATTGGAAGTTGAATGATTATGTTCCCATGCGGGCGCGCTGGCTGGATCCCCCCTGCTGTGGCTACTCATACGTCAAAATCGAAAGGAGTGGCAATTTACTTCTGAGTAGCTTGGGTACAGGAAGTCAGGACCAATTTATTGATGAGGGGGTAGGTTTATTTACTCATGGTTCAATAGCCAACAAAACGTATACCGTACTGAATCTTTATGCTCCCAAGCCCTTAACAAACCTTTTTTTTGCAAACCTGCTAACCTTCACTATTACAGTGAGACCACTCAAATCTAATACTGGCGGGGGATTTTAATTTATTACCCCAAAACCTATTGTTGGACAAGTCAAATAACAACAAAAGGGAGACATCCCCTCACCCCATTTAAATTAGTATGATGGACAATCTAGAGGGATATGACCCTTAAAAGGTCGTCTAACCCGACTGAAGGTCGTACACGTTTTTCTTTAGGGCCATCATACCTTTTTTCGATTAATTTCTTTTAACTTCTACCCCTTTATCAGACATAATGATGGCGGATTCCTACCTATCGTAATTTCAGATCACGCCCCAATAAAATTGGTACTACAATGTGGAACCCAATGGGGAAGCCTCACCGTGGTCGGTCCCGAAATATCTGCTCCACTCTGATGATTAAAAAACTATTTAACAATTCACTGGAAACATTCCTTTCAGACAACCGGGAACAAAGTGATGACCTAAGGCAGTGGGTGCGTGGATACATCATTAATTACACTAGTCGTCAACGTAAACTACAGACCACGCGCTTCCAAGAAAAATCCATGCCTCACTTCGTATGGCACAAAGAGATTATTCCGAGAAACCTTTAGAAAAATAAACAAACAAAGATTCTTAGAAGCGTAGGAACTCCTCAACGTGTTCTTCCAGGGCCCTGTTAAGTGGCAGACTAGAGAGGTTCAACATAGGTTCACAGATGGGGAAATAGTCAGGTAGCCTGCTTGCTAGGGTGACAAAGCCATGGAGGCTCGGCCCCCTATATCTGCGGTATGTTGCTTGCATTCAGGTGCTTCGAGAGACCCTGACTCGATTTTTAAGAGACTTAGTGGCCTATTACGAGGGGTTATATAGCGCAAAATCCCTTATAATGCAGTGGAGGCAGATAACTTCTGGGGGGGTTTCTGTCCATGGTTATTCAGAGGAAATCGGGCTATACTAGACAGTGCAATCACTAAGCAAAAAGTGCAGGCGGTGATTTCTTCTTGGCTATGGGCAAAACGGCAAGCCCAGACGGTTACTCGGCAGAGTATTAAAAGATTTCTAGCTCCAGAGGTAGTACCCTGCCTGAAAAAAAACCTTCTAAACGAGGTCTATGTGAACTCGAAAATGGTGGACTTTTTTTTTTTTACTTCAAAGCCGAATCTTTTATTAAAACCGGGCAAAGATCCCTTGAATGTGTCATCATATAGAAAACACCTATCAGAAAATGTTTTACCAGATTACAATAAAAATTAATAAACTTTATTGAAGATTACCAAAAGTACAAACACATATAAAAAACAAGTATTCTGTTCCCATCAACAAGACCCATATTCTGTGGGCTAAACTCCTCCTACCGTCTCATACATTCTCATGGAACGGGTTTCGTCACTATGCTAGGGCCCTAAACTAAGATTAGCCCTTCACTCGCTCTGCTTAAAAAATTTATCTCAAATAACCGACTCTGAGGAAGACCCTGCAGACATGCCTCGCTCCCCATCCTGCCCTCCCCAAATAGAAGGGGACATGGAGGAAGATGATGTACAATACGATTTACCAATAGATTACTCGAAATTGGCGCACGCAGTAGCTAAATATATAGCGCCAGAAATCCAAGAGATTCTGAAGCAGACGGTTACAGCTACTTTAGTAAAAATCCAATTCAGAGGTCTCTCAACTTTAAAAAATAGAGTTTGACACGGTTGAAAAAACGCATTCAAACAATTGAACAAGCGCTGATACCTCTATATCAGATATACAGGACCTGCGTAGAGAAAACCAGAAACTAGCGGACAAGATTGACGACCCCGAAAACCGTCCGCCCCCAACAACTAGAGATGGGCGAATTGATCCTAACAAAGTGGAATTCGTTTAGAATTTCAAAAAAACTTTGGTTCTGAACGAAGTTGAAGTTTTGGGGTACGAAGCGTGCGTTCTGAACGAAGCGTGCTTTTGATTGATAAAATGGCTGCGAGCACATGGCGTTACATGGGGCAAAGAACTCTGGGGGGAAGAAGGGGATAGCCTACATGAATGTGCAGAGAT